>BQNB010041695.1:0-46594 GCA_026074375.1 Tanacetum coccineum
GTGGTGGAGTTAGTACTGCCAGTAGAGTAGTTAGTACTGCTGGTGTAAAGGCATAGGATAAAGGCAAAGCAGTTATGTAAGAGTCTGAGCCACCAAAGAAAATCAAAAAGAGAGTTCAAGTTCAAATGAGTATTGATGAAGAAATAGCTTAGAAGGTGAAATAGTTAGTGATGAAGATCTACCAAGAAAACTTGTTGAACTGGTCAATCAAAGAAAGAATTTCTTTGCTCAACAAAGGGCTAAAGCTAAGAGGAACAAGCCAATGACTACTGCTCAACCAAAGGAGTACATGTCTACTTACATCAAGAATCAAGAAGGAGGCTATACTTTTAAGAAATTTAAAGCACTTTCATTTGAAGAGGTTAAAGAGATCTTTAAAGCTACTATGACAAAGGTATAATCCTTTGTACCTATGGATTCTGAGTTGGAAGTTAAAAGACTAAAAAGAGCAGGTCAAGATGTTGTAGAATAACCTGCTAAAAGATAAAGGACTGGAGAAGCTTCAGTGTTAGTTCAAGAGCAAACAGGTGAAGAACCAAAATCAGAAGAACTGTCTCAAGAACAGCTACATCAAATGATGATGGTAATTCCAGTAGAAGAAGTTTATGTTGAAGCCTTACAGGTTAAATATCCAATTATTGACGGGGAGATTTACTCTGAAGACTCAAGAAAATACTAGAAAATTATCAGAGTGGGAGGACATACATAAGCTTATCAGACTTTTGAAGATATGTTGAAGAAATTTGACAGAGATGATCTGGATAAGCTTTGGAATTTGGTTAAGGAAAGATTCAGAACAACAGAACCCACTAAAGACAAAGCAAGAGAACTTTGGGTAGAGTTGAAACGGTTATTTAAACCAGATGACAGTGATACTCTCTGGAAGCTGCAAAGATATATGCATGATCCTTTGAACTAGTGGTTATATGATACATGTGGTGTTCATCACGTGTCTACAAAAAGAGGACATGATATTTTCATGCTGGTTGAGAAGGATTATCCTCTGACAAAAGCACTTGAAACTTTGATGCTGTGTAACAAGCTAAGAGTGGATCAATATTCTGATATGGCAGATAAGCTCTTATAGAAAATCAACATAATAGCAAACAGGACAAGACAGTAAGGTATTTGGAAGCATCCTCCTGGTGATCAAGAAGCTTACATTGAAGAAACTTGTTGATTAACAAGATGAATCACTAGTTTAGGGGAGGATTGTTGGGAATTAAGAGCCTCTACAAAGTTAATATTGCTAAACCAACTTAGTACTGCTCAGATTATAACTAACAGTATTAACTGGTTAGTACTGCTAGAAGAAAGTTAGTACTGCCAGTACTAAACTTAATACTGTTGGAGGACTTTGTACTACTACATGAAGATTACAACTGCCAGAAGAAGATAAAGACATGTGAAGTGATATGTATGAACCTATGATGTATATCTTATATAGTTAGAAGATATGTAGATATCTTATAAAAGTTTAGAAGATTTGTATCTTGTAAAGGACTCCTTGGTGTATAAAAGGTGATCATAGGTTATGGTTGTAAAAACATCACAATAGACATATTCATAGCTTCAAGGTTGTAAACCCTAGTACTAGGCAGAGTACTCGTATTATTCATCATAATAATATTGAAGATTTTTGGTTATATTCTTTGTTCATTCATTCTACTGCATCACAGTTTACTATTACATTGATAATCTTCTAAGTACTAAAGAGTAGATTCCGCATACGATTAGTATCAACAAAGTTTCTATCATAGTTGTCTTGAATCTATTCAATACAACTAACCCTTTTACAAGGTTTGCAAGATCTAGTTGGGATCAACACCTTTTGTTGCACTCATCATTAGTGCAAGATACCCCTAAATCACCCTTGTTTAGCCAATCTATGTTTTCATCCATTGTTATATGTTTCGTTACACCATTTCTCCTTAGCCAACCCTGTAGTCTAAATTTATCCTTGTGTTGAAATTTCTGGCTACCTAAGTCCATGGTTCAGGAAAATGGTTTGAAGATTGGGACTTTCGTTGAAGACATATTATTATGATCATGGAAGACCCCCCGGTATTATCAATTTTGATATTATTTATCTCAAGTAGGGGGATATGTGATATGTAATATACAGGAGTATTATAAAAATAAATAAGAAAAGGTGGTGCAACTATAAGCCACCTAGTGATCTAACTCCGGATGTTGGTTACGTGTTATAAAACTAACTAAATAAAAAGGTGTTGTAACTATAAGCCACTTAGTGATTATGGGGATGGTGCAACTATAAGCCATCCGAAGTATAAAGGTAGTGCAACTATAAGTCACCTGGTGAAGAATAGGTTAGCACGCTTCGCAAGATCTCATTATTAGCTAACACTAATTAAATTTGTTTATGTCTCTCCTAACCCTTATATCACCTAATAAACCTGTGTTATGTCACCCATGTTGCCTTTAAGAATTGTTTAGACCCTAACTCTAACTGGTGCAGATTTGTGTACTCTCCAAGCTTATGATAGAATACATAACATCTTTTTGCTTTGACAAAAGGGGGAGAAGGAAGTGTAAACAAGTAACTTTTAAACTTTACTATGTGTTATAGTTTACATAGTTTGTCATCATCAAAAAGGGGGAGATTGTTAGTGCAAATATTATGATATTTAATCTATATGATCTCTCTATGTTTTGGTGATGACAAACATGTGACTTGTAATACGTAACGTAAAGTGCGCTAGTTACTCGTAATCACAAATCATCAATGCATACATGCATCGACATGCAAATACAATCCTCTCTGACCGACATCACGTCATAGCCGTCTACACCCAAAATTTGTTTGCAACACCGACGTAAATTACAATAAGGTGGTATGTACACACACATTAAACTTTGTAGAATGATAAAATAAATTAAGATTTTGTCTTAAACATTACATTTTTAACAATGTAACAAAAAATTTTCTCAAAATAAAATTAGACAAATTAATTGTTTAGAATTATAAAGAACTGTTTTATTTAGTAATTATTATCAAAATTCAAATCAAGCCATTTTTCCCCCCAAAACACGTGTCACTTCACCAGATAAGTTTGTCACCCCGACAAAAAGACACACAACAAGGCCGTCTTTCGGGGCGGTCCCTTAATAGCCCCTGGCGAGCCCCGCTTAAAAATCCGGCGGACCGTGCCCCCCCTAATAATTTCGTAGCCGTAATCAGGGACAATCGTTTCCTGACGCGGCTTGTTTTTTTCAGCTCCTATAAATAGTGGGTTCACCCTCCAAGCTATTTCTTTAAGAACCATTTTGCACGATTTCTTGGTCTTTTTTACTTTAGGCTTCCTTTTGCATTATGTCCTTTTTTCAAGTTTCATATTTCTCCCCCCTCTTTATGAGATCTCAAATAAAATCTCATCTAAATCTATTGATCATTCAACTTGATTAATCATGTTTAAGAAAGAATGTGAATCAAATTCTTCTATCCATTATCCTCCTGTTACCTCCTTTTTCCCTTCCATACCTCAAGTGCAAGGTGAAAACTTCGGTCAACTCAAGAGTCGAATTTATGTAGTCTAGTTAAGTACCATTTGTAACATATGATTCCATATAGATCAGTCTCCATGTCGTTCCAATCTTAGAAGTGTGTAGACCAAATGATGATATAAAATTGATGTGTAGAATGAGGTGGGTTGGATTATAAATAAAGCCATACAAATACCATTGGGTCATTGTTGTAGATATGGCTTCAAGCTAACGCTTAGGACTCGACATCGAGCTTCGAGTCAAGAAAATAATAGTAAGCGCTTGGTTTATGGAATATAGGTGGGCCAAAAAAACACAAGGTTAGTATAATGTTGGGCCAAAAAGAACAAGACACAGTTGTGGTTTGTACCACGACGAAGGACTTCGACAATCTAGCTTAGTGTCGAAAAAACTGGAAAGCATTGGGTAACTAATGTTTATCTTCGCCGAAAGGGAACTAGGATGATTATATGAATTAACTGAACACTCCGGAGGTGTAGTGAAATAACTAGCTGAGAGGGTAGTTAGTAGGGTCGAAGATGAGCTTCATGCCCGAACTCACTATACATCAGTCGGAAGAGTCGGTTTGCATTTTTTCATTTTAGCCTTTCTCTTTACTTTATGTCCCCTTTACATTTAATCGCTTTAACATTAACACCTTGCATTAAGCTTATGCTTGTGGGAAAGATGTTGTGTATGTTGTGAATAGTCATGGTTGTGTAGCACTTGATTAGATAACCCTTGTGCGGAGAGGAAATAATTAGAATAATAATGCGCTAGTAAAAGACACCAGCCCCGAAAAACTGCACACCGCACTGTTCTCCATATTGCGTCAAACCCTTGATTTGATTAGATACAAATGATTCCTAATACTGAGAAACCTCTAGCTGCGGCCGTCCCTTTAAATAGGGCGGAGCCCCCCTTAGTACTCTTATCTAGCGGTCCTCCCAGTGGCCTGCCTCCCATTATATATGGGACCGACCGACAGAGCGTTATTGGTCTTATAGAACTAAATCAATTATTTTTATAACTAAAGATGGAAACTGTGCATTCAAATTCAACACCGCCCCTACTCTGGTTTACCCACAATATGGTACTTAACGCAGCCACTTCGCACAAGTTTTCAAAATAAAAGGTTTTTAGAAATAGAGTACGATCTATGTAAAGCAATTAACCGCCAAGAAACGTTCATACATCAAAGCACGTAGTAATGTATAGCGAATGAATCGTACTGGAGGCGGTCCCTTTAAATAGGGCGGCCCCCTGATGTACTAGGCGGCCCCCATATATTTATGGGACCACCGACAGAGAGTGATATTGTCTTTGATCTTAAATTTTTTAAAGGAAACGTATTCACCCCCCTCTATGGTTTCCACAATTGGTATTAGAGCCACGTCGCTCTAGTTTTCAAAATAAATGGTTTTTAGAATAGAGTACGATCTATGTATCAAATTACCCATGAATAGGATTATATATGAAAGTGTTTTGTTGCTTGATTCGTACTAGTTTTGTTATTAAATATACTTCGTATACTAGCTTGAAGGAAAATTTTCTCAAAAGAACTTGGAAGTGTCAACTTATGTTTGTCTGAGTCGTAAGAGTAGAAATGATGTCTAAAACACGAAATTTATTTGCTGGAACAACTTTTTAAAGTCTTATGTTCTACAGTTATGTTACAAAATGATTTTGAACAAAAAACGTGTTTTGGGGTCACTGATGGCGGCCCCATAAATGTTCGGGCGGCCCCCAAATATATCTGGAGGCCGTCACCTTTATGGGGGCCGTCTGTCTGTTCGTCAGAATTTGGCAAATTTTAAAAAATCATATAAAATCAACCGTAAGTCCGTAGAAGTCGTGCCACCCGCCATTTTAAATATAATTGAGTCTAGATTCATTTAAAAATACTTCTAAGTCATTATTCCAAATTTAAGTTAGTCAAAAATGCAAAATACTACATAGTGGTCAAAACTTTATGTTTCGTTTTGACGTAAAACTTATAGTTTACTTTTTCTTTCGAGCCAAGCATTTCTAGTTAATAAATCTTTGAAAAATAGTACATTTATCTTTTCAAAATATTGATCTTAATTAATTTTTAAAATGAGGAGGAACTTTTTTATTTTCAAATAAAATCAAGCTAAGTATAGATCGTTGTATTTATTACACGATGTATTGTTGTGTAATAAATTGTTTCATCGTTGTATTTATTACTCTTCCAACAAGATGTCTAAATTGTTTCATCGTCTTGCTTTGTTTGACCTCGGGTTGGTTAAAAAAAATAAAAGATTGTATTAATACATTGGTAATTAAGTAAAAGAAAATGTATTTTTAAACCTTGCTTGTGCTTGCATTGCTCTAACACACACACACACATAATTATATTCTTTTTATAAACATATAGTGTTTTACAAAAGATGTGTGTTGTATTAAAATGATTAGAAAAATCATTCATATACTAATAAAATGTCAAAAACTATGCATACTATGCATAACAACAAATAGTTTTTCGCACACGCAAAATATATGACAATCTTGAAGTAAGAAATTAACTTGTCATTACTCATCAACCTCACACTTACAACTAGTCTTAGGATTAGTGGAACACACTATGAAAATCTTTATTTGTCTTCATTTAAAAGAGGGTTTGTGAGGATCAAGAAAGATTTCGAATATATATCAACTCATTATTCAAACTATGATTGATGTTATTATCGAATCTAATTGACAAGTTTTCGAGTATGGACAAGAAATCGGATTCTTATTTGTCTAGCTTTAAGATTATATCAAAATATAACAAGAGATATTATCTTAAACCTACATACTCAATCACACTCGATTGATATGAAAATAACGACATCCCTTTCCAATATGATAAGAATGTGCATCAGATCATAACTCACACTTATGAAGATGATGTCATATTGAGTCTACTTGTCCAATAGTTGTGTTCCAAATATTTGGCAAATATATGCATAAAATACACAATGAAGTAAGATTGACGACTTGAATATTTCATCTGAAATACTCAAGTAATTTACCTTGCAATGCAATTGGTAAAGTCGTTTTTTCTGAAAAGCCAAACATGAGCAAATGCACAACATATGTAACTTTGCTTAAACAATTTAAAAGCACAACTCAAAACTTAAACTATCTTCTTATCAAAACTCTCTCTTACTTTACCAAATATGCATAATATTTCTTCCTCACCAAATGAGAACCCTTTAACCATCTAAGGTTAGGATTAGGACGAATTGAACATATTCCAAAAACCATTATCATGCTTTCTTTCAATAAGTGATCGTAAGAGGATTTTGAATATGAAGATGATTATTATTCAAACGATAATCAATCTCATCATTCAATCTAATTACAAAATTGGAATATGAACATGAAATCGAGACTAGGATTTATCTAGATCACGGAAATATCAATCAAATAACCATAGATATTTTTTTAAGTCTACATGTTTAACCATCCTTGGTTATTACATGAAATCACGAAGTCGATTGTAAGACAACAAGATTAGTCATCAAATTACAACTCACACTTGCAATGAAGATGTTTCACTGAGTCTAAAGTGTTCAAATGTTGTGTTATTAGCTATGGTCAAATTATACATGCTAAACTTAACACACTCTAACTAGGATTGACGACTTATGGATTTCCATTGGGAAAGTCATAAGTACTCCAACTTGATAAGAAAATATTGGATGTCATTTCCGAAAAATCAAACCAAGAACCCTTATAACTTGTATAAGCTTCTCCTAATAATCTAATTTCAACACCATCTCTCAAATAGTGGGAAAATGATCCTTGCCCAAATTTGGCACCTACACGGATCGATGGAATCATTGTCCTTAATTCATCCTTCGTTTATAGGAAAAATCCGCCCTATGGCATTTGATCTAAAACATCTTCCTCTTGTGAATTTCTTGCTTAAAAGTCCAACATACATGTAACTAACCTTTAGTAAATCATCATTATTTATACAAAGAAACATACAAGATCTATTGAGGTAAATAACCTTAATTGGATTTCTTTCATAAAAGACATGCAAAGGTGCATTCTTTGAACACTCTCAATATAGAGCATTACACATTGTCACTTTTAAGCATACTCCTATGTCTTAGATGACCCATTCTTTCTTATAGCTACAATAACTTCCTTGCTCTCTCATTCAACCTTAGAATTCCACATATATTGATTTAGAGTATTATGTGAATCGAAAATTAAAGTATGTAGTTGTAACATTACCCCAAAAATACGTTGTCGCATTCGGAAGTTGTCCGGGAGTTACTTCATAATACACAACGCTAGATACAAGAGAACGACCCCTAAATGTGTCGTTTGAAAAATAATCTCACTGATTTCCTGGAAATTTATATAACATTTGTCCCATAATTGCATCACTATGAAAACTTGAATGTATAGACTCCAATGCACTTCAAGTAAGCCAAGTATCTATATCACCTGAGAAAAACATGCTTAAAATGGTCAACATAAAGTTGGTGAGTTCATAGGTTAGTTTAAATATGAATGTAAGTTTTAAATGAATGTATTTGTCTACTGTGTCATCACAGTACCATGTAAAAATCAAAAAGATTTATAAAGAATGCACGACACATTTTATGTCACCAAAAGTACTAATCTTATCCCAAAGATTTATAAAGAATGCATGACCAATTTAATGTCACCAAAATGTTTCAAGTATGTATTGCCACTTTATTCAAGGCACAATAGAAAAACCATTGAGTATAAAACAATATACGATTACTCTAAGCCCATGAAACTGATGCGGTAACAGAAATAATAGCATGTGCTTACACCGGATGCCCCCACCTGGACACCCTCAGCATTGAATTAACTTACGTGTGCCTACACCGGATGCCCCACCTGGACACCCTCAGCATTGAATTACATTACGTGTGTCCTACACCGATGGCCCCTGACCTGGACACCGCTCAGCATTGAATTACTTTGTAACAACAACCTGAGCTAATCCTATAATCATAAAATATTATATGTGTTACGTCCAAAAAACTAAAACCAGTATTGTATCTCTTCGCAAGATATAGAATGAGTTAGGAAATCAACCAAGTAAGGGCGTTTTTAAACATGTAAGCTAAACGAGTTGTAATGGGCCCGTGAACGATTTAAATCAAACACGTAATTGAATTTGTAACAAGATGTTCCTCAACCCAAAAATATATGTTAAAACATGTTAAACGTGAGGCTATGAAACTCACCTCGATGATGTAAGAAGCGATTGACAGATAGACATCTAGTATGCACAACACGAACGGAAGACGAAGACGCTCAATCAAGTAGTCTGCAACTAATCTTTAACGCTAAGATCCACTGTAGTCGAAGTGGAATAATGTTTTTGTGGTTTCCTGATCAATGGTTATGTCCAACCGCGACGCGTTGATAAAGGATTTAGATTTAAATTGTAGATATTTTGGTGTTGGTTAAATAAATAGATTGAAAGTATAACGCAAAGGACAAAGTTGTAATATAAAAATCTTTATATATTACATATGAAAAATAACCCTTATATAATTCATACTGTGAATTATATTACAAATAAATCAATCCCAAAGTTAATGAAAAGTATATAATACCTTGCAATGTATTAAATAATAAATGTGAATAATTAATTAAATCAATTATTTGACATCAAATTTAATTATAAGCTAAGACTTTGTTTATAAAGGTTGACACAAAACTGTCATTAACTTATGAATTAATCAAACCACTTTTGTAACAGTTTATAACAATTATAAATATAAATTAATATTTTATTAAATCAATGATTTATTTCATCGACGGGTTCGGTCTAAATAGTTATCCTCATTGTAAAACATATAGTTTTCGAACGTTGTCAGTTTATTGTATAATTTTGTATCATTTTAATATATTTTAAAATATAACTTTAGTCCCTTTATCGGTTTCTAAAATAATAGCAGTTTTGATGAATCATAAATAAATATATAAAATTTATATATATTCATGACTCTTCCGTTTTATAATGTTTTCCTTTTTCGCAAAACTCAACGTTTTCTCTTATTCAATATATGTTGCAATTTATTCGTGTTTCCATTTTTCCAACTCCCGCGTTTTTCAGATATGACATATATATATATATATATAATATATAATATATATATATATATAATATATATATATATAAAAAAATATATATATTCACGTTATTATATCTAAACTCACAAAATAATAAATATTGTATTTATATAACCATTAAGCACCATTTTGTTCCGATTTATAATTTATAAATCTCGTTAAAATTTTATATTTATAAAATTTTAAGATCTATTTATTGTTAATTCATTTTAACCCAAACACACCCTTTCGGTAAATCTGCTCACCCAACCACGTCCTTATGTGACTGCCGTTAAACCAAACGCACCCTTGGTGCTTAACATCAACCAAAATCATCACTCCCAAAACAGCCCTCGGGAAGCTAAATACCAAACCAAACACGGCCCTTAAAGGGGCTTGTCACAAACCAAACGACATCCCTATGACGGTGATTACCGCCAACCAACAAACACCATTTTATGTTAGTTAAAAACCGGGAACCAAACACACCCATGGGTGGCTGTCCCGCCACACGCACCCTCGTGGTGCCACCCCCATGGCTGTCCAATAGCCAAACGCACCCTAACCAAAATTAACAGCCCGAACAAACACCCCCTCGTGACTGTTTTGAACCAAACAGCCCCCTTGTGGGCTGTTTTAATAACAAACGCACCCTAGTCGCGACAAACCCAGAAACAAACAATAAACACCCCTTACTTTTCTATATGCCAACATCAATAACCCTAAACTGTCTTCGACAATCCCCCCCAAACAAACAAACCTAAAGGACACCCATTTTGGTGTCTCGGTGGCGGTGTGCAGCGCGATGATGATGGTTCGACAATGATGGTGGAGTGGTAATGAAGGAGATTCGACGATGGAAGGTGGTGTTTTCGTGGAGTAACAGCCACAGGGTGGCGCTGTAGTTGGTCAATGGGGGGTGGGGGGGGTGGTGGGTAGGTGGGGGGGGGGAGGGGGGGGGGGGTGGGGGGGGGGGGGGGGGGGACCCGAGTGAGGGCGAGTGTTTATGGGGATCGGGTAGATCGGGCTCACCTAGGAGTATTATGTGGTCTCGCCGAAGTGTATTTATTTTTTGTTTTAATACCGGAAAACTTTTCGGTGACCCTAGCGACTGCGGCGTTAGGCCCGCGGCAAAAATCATGGTGGGGAGAGAGCGTTATCAATGTGTGTGTTAATTTGTATCAAAAATGAAATAAAAGTTATATAATATATAATATATATATATATATATATATATATATATATACTATTATATATATAGTATATATATATATTAAACCTTTTTAAATCAAATGTCAATTTTACAAATAGTTTTAGGTTCATTATGTAACTTTTTACTGAGTTTTTGATAATTATCGATTCGGGACTCGTTTGAGCCACTTAACGGAAGAATTAAAATATGAAACTTGCGCCATTGTTTTTCAGATTATTTTTCTGATAAAAATGAGTATTTATTTGGTAGTGTTTCATAAATATTTTTATAACATTTATAAAAATATATTTTTATTTATTTGTGAACCGTTACGCCTTGTCCGAAAATAAAATGGTTTTCGACTCGAATAATCGCGTTAATCAAAAAGGCTTTTTGAGAAAATGTTAATGATTTTTATTTAATATTTTTTTATTAAATAAATAGCGATAATTAAAAATAAATTTAATTATATTGTGTCGGTGCACGTTGCGTGCAGTTTCAAAACTTTGCGGGGGGTATTTCAGTCACCTTCTAACTGTTTTCGGGACTCGGTCAAAACTAAAAAGTTGTCAGGAATGTTGTTTACATCAAATTGCTTTAGAGTCCAAGTTGTGAAAACGTGATCTAGCAGGTCGTTTTTGATACGTCAGCTTATAAATAACATATATCTTTTTCGTTTTCGAGCCAAATAAGTTAAAAATAATTTCCACTTGAGAAATATGAGAATAAATATAATTTATTATTTGAATTACGTTCCGAGAATTTTCCCGGTTACGCGGTAATCGCTTTTATGTGACAATAAAAGACCAAAAGTCAAAAAGTCAAGTCAGACCAAAAAAGTCAAAGTTTAAATAGGTCCATTTAAATTCCGCAAATTACGGTATGTTTCAGTACCACCCCTTAAAGAAACTCGTCCCGAGATTAAATTTGGTTATCCCAGATGTGTGACGAGAAAAGACTCCAATATTAATAAACTCGTTCTAAAACAGACGCTGATAACGTTTTGTCATACAAGAATTTGTTGTTTCGACACTTCCCCTTGCAATCAAAATTTTGCCATGATTGACCAGGGATTTTAATCCATTAAATAAAGTTTATCTGCAAAAATATTTTTACAGATCTTATGATCCGATATAGACCTCGTGTAAAAAGAAAGTCACTTAATAAGGCGGAATGACATATGAAGAAGGTGTAGTCGCGTGAGTATGTTTGTATAAGTTTCTGGACGTCCGAGGACGGAGTCTCGTTTCTGCTATTTGTACGTTCGATGATCTACATCGGCTTAGCTTATGGATGTAAGTACCCAACTTACTTGGCAGTACTAGGATATATCGAGACCTAAGTCTTCGTACTAGTGGTCCGAAATGAATAGCTAGACTATCTCCTCGTCGATAGGTGTTTATCTGGTTTGAGGGGGTCGCATCCTCTATTGGATAAAGTTGTACCAGTTGGGACCGCCCCAGGACCCAACAACAGCGACCATGACATCAATAACTATAATAATTGGTGATGGGATGCAGAGGGTGAGGACCCTCCGAGAAACAATATCCCCAGAATAAAAATCAACAAATGGAGGAAGCACTCTAAAAAGCTATTATGATAGGTGACGAAATATCGTACTCAGTCTGTTAACTCCACAGACAGTTCATGATTGCAAGGATTTGCAACGGCAAAAGTAACTACTTAAGAATGAGATATGGTACCTCAAGAGAGACCTTAAGATTTTGCTGGGTGGTAAGACACGATTTGTGTCTCTAGACCTTTTTAACGGACTCCGGTGATTATCGGGTTCGAGTGCATACTCGTCTCATATCGGATACCATTAAGCCCACTCATTTATAATTCATTACTTACATAAAGGAGCGTCCTAATTTATGTAAGTAAGAAATGATAAACTTATGGTTCGAATGAATTTTACAATTTATTTTATTTAAATGAAGAGGCACACAATCCTTTCAAATAAATACATGAATAAACAATCCTACTTAATAATTTCTGATTGCAATACGCTTGTTCTCACATAACCCTTCAAGGTGATGGATGAACAATGACGATGCATGTGCCTCTAATGAGTATGGGGACGATTTGTCCAAACTCGTTCTACGAAGACTAAGGAGTAAAACTTACAGGCGATACCGACATACCATTCAAAATAATTGATGAGTACTTGGTTAGAGTAAATAAGGTAAAGGTCTCTATGAATGAGTCAACATAGCAATCATCATATAAATCCTCCTATTACAAGTCCCGCCCATACAAGACTTGTAATACTTAGATTTATTATAAATCCCATTTAAACAAAACTGTGACAGTTTTGTTTAACATAGCAATTATCCTACTAAATCCTCCTACTACAACTCCCAGCCCATACCAAGACTGTAATACGTAGATTTATATATAATTTTCCATGTAATACAAATATAGACATCTTCGTAGTAATACGATATTGTATATAACTACGAAGAAAATATTATTCTTAAAGACCATTGTTTACTTACGATGCCTGAGAAATAAGTGAGACCATTGCGCAACTCACAATGTCTGACGAGTAGAATGAGACCATTGTGCAACCCACAATGTCTAAATAAAATAAAATGAGGCCGTTGTGCATTTCACAATGCCTTAAGAAACGCTCTGGTATTTATATAAACAACTCTTATATCAATAAACGTGCGACATACACAAAAGATGTAAGCATATATATTACATATATGCATATCATATGTAAGCACTTAATGCAGCACGTAATGTAAGCAAATAAGCACGTAGTGTGTATGCACTTTGAAAATGTTTGATGTGATGCAATGTTTGCGAAAACGGTTATAGTCTAGGGTAAAATATGCAACCTAGTTCTCTATAACCAGTGCTCTGATACCAATCTGTAACACCCTCAAAAATGCGTGTCGCAGCGAAAGTATGTCCGGGGGAGTTACTTCATAATACACAGCGCTAGATACAAAAGAACGACCTCTAAATGTGTCGTTTGAAAAATAATCTCGTTGATTTCCTTGAAATTGATATAACATTTGTCCCATAATTGCATCACCATGAAAAACTTGAATGTATAGACTCCAATGCACTTCAAGTAAGCCAAGTATCTATATCACCTAGAAAAACATGCTTAAAACCGTCAACCATAAAGTTGGGTGATTCATAGTATGTTTTAAATATGAATGTAAGTTTCAATGAATGTATTTGTCTACTGTGTCAACACAGTAACCATGGTAAAAAATCCTAAAGATTTATAAAAGAATCCCCGACACATTTTATGTCACCAAAAGTACCCAAACTTATCCCAAAAGAATTATAAAGAATGCATAACCAATTTAAATGTCTCCAAAATGATTCAAGTATGTATTGCCACTTTATTCAAAGACACAATAAAATATTCCATGTTAGTCTAAAACAATGATTTTACGATTACACTAAGCCTATGAAACTTATGCGCTAACAGAAAAATAACATCCATGTCCTTACATCCGAAGCCCCCACCGCCTGACACCCTTCATGCATTATAAATACCTTACGTGTGCCTACACTCGGATGCCCACCTGGACACACCGCAGACGTGAAGTATATTATGGTGTCCTACAACCGAATGTCCCCCCTAACCTGACAAACCCTCACATGAATTACTTTGTAACATACAACCTGAGCTAATCCGTAATCATAAAATATAGTATGTGTTTACGTCCAAAAAACTAAACCAAGTATTGTATCTCTTCGCAAGATGTGAAATAGTATGAAATCAACCAAGTTAAGTGCTTTTGTGTAAACATGTATGCCAAACGAATTAAATAGCACGTAACGAGTTTAAATCAAACACGTAATTGAATTTGTAACAAGCATGTTCTCACCTCAAAAATATATGTAAAACATGTAAAACGTGAGGTTATGAAACTCACCTCGATGATGTAGAGAGATTGACAGATAGACATCTAGTATGCACAACACGAACGGAAGACGAAACGACTCAATCAAGTAGTTGCAACTAATCTTAACGGCTAAGAACCACTAGTCTAGGGTAATGTGTTTGGGTTTCCTGATGAATGGTTATGTCAAACCGACGCGTTATAAAGATTATGAATTTAAAAGTTGTTATAGTTTTTATGATTGTATAAATAAATAGATTGAAAGTATACGCAAAGTGTGTAATATATATTCTTTATATATTACATATGAAAAATAACCCTTATATAATTCATACCGTGAATTATATCACAAAGACAATCAATCCAAAGATTAATGAAAAATATATAATACCTTGCAGGTATTATATAATAAATGTGAATAATTAATTAAATCAATTAGCTTGACATCATTTTAATTAATAAGAAGACTTTTATAAGGTTGACCACATGCTTAACGTTATGAATTAATGCAAACCACTTTAGTAACAATTATAAAAAAATAAATAATATTTAAAAATCATGTTTCGTTTCATCGAAGGGTCGTGTCTATAATAGTTAACATCATTGTAAAATATATAGTTTTGCAATTTGATGTAAAACGACATTCCTGACAACTTTTTAGTTTTGACCGAGACCCGAAAACAGTCAGAAGGTGACTGAAATGCCCTCGCAAGATTTTAGAATCAAGAACGAGTACCGGCACAAAAATAATTAAATTACATTTAATTATCACGTTTTATTAAATAAGAATATTTAATAAATTATTTAACATTTTATTCAGTGACGTTTGTTGAAGACGCTAATATTCGAGTAAAAGGATCATTTTACGGACAAGTTTATCGGAAATATACAAAATAAATAATAAACGTTTTAAATAAATTTTATAAAACGTTTACGAAAATTAGTCGAGTAAATACTCATTTTTATCAGAAAAATGATTCGGAAAACAATGACGCGAGTTTCGAGATTTGAATCGTTCGTTAAGTCGCTCAAATGAGTCCCGAACCAATATATTATAAAAGTTTCTCAATAATTACACATACGGTCCCTGTGGCAATATTTACAAATTTAACCCTAAAGAATAATGGACTTGTCACTTTTGTTTATAACTTTTAATATATATAAAAGTTTTATATTTATTTTTCATTTCATTTTTGATATAATACACACACATGAACAATCTCTCTCTCTCTCTCTCTCCCAAATAATCCGGCCACCCCTCCCCCACCTCCGGCCACCGTCGGCCGTCGCCGGAAAAGTTTTTCCGGTGAGTTTTTCCGACCAAGTCCCAATCTTCTCCTCATCACACGATCTATTCGATCCACTATACCACTCTCCGCTACGCGCCTCCACCACCCCACCACTAACCACCACAGCCACCATAAAAGGGTTGGTTTGGTTTTGTTTTTCATAAAACACACAAGGGTGCGGGTGGTTCCAAGCAATGACAAGGGTGCGTTCGGTTTAATGGCAGCAAAGGGGGAGGGGCATTTGGTTTGTTTTGCACCATAAAGAGTGCGTTGGGTTGGTATTTGCACCACGAGGGGTGCGTTTGTTGTTCGATTCAGCCGACAAGGGTGCGTCGGTGTTGTTTTCAGCCCAACTAGGGTGCGTAGGTTTAACCAAAAACCACAAAGGGTGCGTTGGTTTTTGGTTCGTCACCAGTTAGAGTGCGTTGGTTCGAGTTTTCGCTACAAAATGGTGCATTTGGTTGGGACAGCACCCAAGGGGTGCGTTTGTTTGGCTGGGTTCACCACCATAGGGTGCGTCGGGTTTGAGGGTAGCAGCAAGGGGGCTGCGTTCGGTTTTAAATAAACCATAAGGGTGCGTTTGGGTTGTATGGTAAGCACCATGGGGTGCGTTTGGCTGTTCGGGTCAGCCTAGGGGGGATGCGTTTGGTTGTTTGCGTTTGGTTTTTAAACGACACGGAAGAGGGTGCGGTTTGGGTTGTGGGTTAACAACAAAAGGGGTGTCGGGTTTGGTTTGCAACAAAAGGTGTGGTTGGTTGGCTGCCACCACAGCCGGGGTGTTTGGTTTGGCTGCGGGACAGCCGGGTTGTCGGGTTGGGTGCGGGACAGCCGGGTATAGCCGGGTTGGGTGTTGGGTTGGCTGCGGGACAGCCGGGGACCACCGGGGGAGGGATGTCGGGTTTGGGACAGCGGGTTTAGGGTGTGTTTGGTTTGGTAAAAGCACCATATGGGTGCGTTTGGTTGGGTAGAATTACATAAGGAGTGCGTTTGGGTTACTTGAAGGGGTGCGTTGAATTTGGGATAAACACCGAAAAGGGTGAGTTTGGTTTTGCACCACAAATGTATATTTCGTTTAATTTTATCGGATTAATTAAAATGTGATGGAATCTATTAAACTTGCGGCGTCTAAGTATAATATGTATTAATATTAAAACGGGAATTGATATTAATCTATAAGCCATAAGAGACACATTTTAGATAAGTTTTGAGTTAAAAACGGACTTTGGCGCGTTTTTGTAACGGTACATTGTGAGCAGAAAACGGAACAGGGGATTCGGGATTCGAGATTTGAAAAGTCAGACTTTAGTTTACAAAATATAACAAATTATATTTTTACGGACGTTTTGATATAAAACGGGACTTTTAACTCTCAATAACGAAGAAACTGGAGTGAAATCGGAATATACACTTTAATAGAAATATATGTTATTTTTAATATATATTAAATCTGACAGACTTATTAATTAAAGGATTTGAGCACTTTCGAGTCCGTTTCAGCCTTCCGGCGAAACACGAAAGTTGTTCGTAATGACATTTTACTTTGCCGCGAGGATTGTCAGTTTTAAAATTAAGACATAGCGGGTCAAAACTAAAGGTCGGTTGATCTATTATTTCAATTAATTATATTTAAGACCACTGTTCGGTTCTAAAAACGGAAGGTCTAAAAATAGTAACTTTCGGTAAATATTCGACATAAGCTATGATTGGACGGAAAATAGTATATATTCATATAATATACTAAGGGTTAAGGTTTAAAGACGCGCAAGTGGATTTCTCATCACATGTATATATGTATGTATACATATTAAAATATGTATGATTTCGTCGTTACGATGTACGCATCGTTGATCGTATTTAATACGTGTATTATAATAGAGCGACATAATTATAGGTCGTGGCCGAGATCGTTGCAGATTCGGTTGTGATTTATTTGGATTATTTGATCGTGGTCTTTGATCAAGGTGAGTTTATAGCCCCATGTTTTACTGGTTTTACATATATTTTTGGGGTGAGAACATGCTTGTTTACAAATGCATTTACAGGATTGTTTACAAATTGGTTTACATACTCATTTACATAGCTCGCTATGGGATACATTACTTGACTTCATTTTTGGTCACGAATGCATACTTTACTTTTGAAATGATTATGGATTAGCTTAAGTTGCATGAACTGTTAATTACTCGGAGGGTAAGCGCGAATGTTATAAGATAGATCTATTTGGGATTGACAATCCCCGTTCGGGTGACTAGCTATCACTGGGAACGAACGTTATACCATGTCGGATTACGATTTGATTGGCGCCTGCGGGGCCAACAATCATTACTGCCCGGGTGTTCTTGGAGGGAACACCCATGAGGGGAACACATTATTTTTATTACTGCCCGGGTGTTCTTGGAGGGAACACCTACGATGGGTACATTCTTACGGTGCCTTGAATAAAGTGGCATACATACAAGTCTACGTCGCAGTTTCATGAACTTAGAGTAATCGTAATCATTGTTTTATACTCACACGAATATTTACTATGCCTTGAATAAAGTGGAAATACATACTTGAAACATTTTGGTGACATTAAATTGGTCATGCCTTCTTTATAAATCTTTGGGATAAGATTGGTACTTTTGGTGACATAAAATGTGTCGTGCATTCTTTATAAATCTTTGGGATTTTTACATGGTACTGTGATGATACAGTGGATAAATACATTCATTTGAAACTTACATTCATATTTAAACTAATCTATGAACTCACCAACTTTAATGTTGACACTTTTAAGCATGTTTTTCTCAGGTGAATTAGATGCTTGGATTATTTGATGTGCATTGGAGTCTTTACATTCAAGTTTTTCATGGTGATGCAATTATGGGACAACTATTATTTTGATTTCAGAAAATCAACGAGATTGTTTTACAAACGACACATTTAGAGGTCGTTCTCTTGTATCTAGCGTTGTGTATTATGAAGTAGCACCCCATGTGGTATTCCGCTGCGTTGAGATATTTTTGGGGGTGTTACAGATTGGTATCAGAGCACTGGTTATAGAGAACTAGGTTGCATATTTTACCCTAGACTATAACCGTTTTCACAAACATTGCATCACATCAAACATTTTCAAAGTGCATACACACTACTTGCTTATGTTCTTACATTACGTGCTGCATTAAGTGTAACATTTCTCATTTTCAGGTTATTTACAACTTTAATAAATTCCATTATTTATTTTTAGAGTTTTACGCATTCGCTTTCAAGTCTTAATTTGTGTTGTTTTTAGGACCAAAGAGTGTATAAAGAAGTTTGTTAAGGTGTCAAACCTTCATGTGCATGCCTGTCATTGCATCAACAACCAAACATACAAAATATCATTTCAGCCTTTTTCCAAGCTTCATTTTACATAGGATTGAGTGAGATTTTAGAATTGAAAATCATCATAGTATATTCAATCTGTTTTTTCCTTATTTTTTTCATTTTAAACATCATTTAAAAGCTCAAATTAAGTCTGCAAATTGTTCATTTTTCATTTTAAGCAAGTTTGAAAAAAAAAAACAAAAATCATGCATATGCGGCTTTTTTTATCAAGATACCAGTACTATTTTAAGTAGCTTATCTCTTGATTTCAAAATACTTAAAGAAAGCATTTTCCAAGTAGCTTATTGTTCAAGCTATCAAAATTTAAGTCCATTAGTATTAATGATCCTGTTGCTTTATAGAAATTAACTTAAAGTAGGTACTAAGTCATTTTAGCAACAGACATTGAAGTGTTTAGATTGCTTTTTCTTCATTGTTCAGCTTATTCAGGGCTTATTTCTTGCTTATACTTGCTTATTTGAGTAGTTTTAGGATAGGGATAGCTTATTTACCATCTGTCTTAGCTTATTTAGGATTTTAGCTTATTAGTTTTTAGGTTTTAGTTTAAAAAGCATATTAAGCATTTTGGTCTGTAATTAGCTATTTTTTCTAGCTATCTAGGGTTTTATTATCTTAATGGCATACATTAAATGCTTATTTGTAGTTGTTGGCTACAAACGGAGTTGTTTGTTAAGCTTTTAAAAAATAAAAAAATAGCAAAAACCAAGGCATGGGACTCGAACCCACGACCTCCCCCCCGCACACCTAATGCCTTAACCGTTTTGCTTCAATACTATCCATCAGTTTCTTTCAACCGTTTATTGCTGATGCTTTGGTTTTCAAGTTTATCTTTGTTTTAGCTTATAGATGCTTTTTAGCTTATTTACCAGCTTATTTGTCTAGCTTATTTTGCTTTCTTATTTTTCCTAGGGTAATAAGAGAATGTTTTATTTTCCCTGAATTTTTCACATTTTTCCAAAGTCGTTTTATATTTTTAATCATTTAATTTCATTATTTTAGTTTTTAATTCATAAAAAAAACTCAAAAAAATAAATTTCTTTTTCTGATAATTTTCTTTTATCATTTCGAATGTAGGAAAATTAGTTTGGTTCTCTTAGGGTCATTTTTAAACAATTTGCATTTTAGGGCTCGGTTTTTGGTTCCTGATTTCTCGTTTTTGCCTTTTTGTTCTAATTTCATAGTTAGACTTTCAAATTTTGCAAATATCTTTGTTTTTACTTATAGAATTAGTCTTTAAACTTAGATTCTAGTTTTGGTTGCTTTTAAGTGCTTAATTTCTCATTTCCGTTTTTCGTCCGCGTATTTAGTTTAATTTCTTGTATTTAATTGTTTTAATTGTTTTTAGTCTTAGAAAATCGTTCAAAAATTTGAAAATCATTCAAAAACATTGTCCAAGCTGAATCGAGGGTATCAATTCATGCTTCGTTGGGATACGACTCGGTAATCACTTACCGGTTTAACGTATTGTATATTTTTGTGTAAGAATTCCTTTTTACCTTTGTCCTCAAGGGTAAATTGGTAATTTCTAATACTTCCATATATTATACGTATACTATTGAGCAATCAAATTTTGGCGCCGTTGCCGGGGAAGTGTATTACTTTTCCTGAAGTAATTTTTATTCGACGTGATTACTATATATATTACTCGACTAGTCGTTTACGACTAATCAGTCCTCAAAATACAATTATGGGTGATAGATTGGTTCTATCTAATATTAGGACTCGACATCTAGCTTAGTGTCAGAAAATAATGTAAGCGACACGGTTTATGTGTTTAGGCCTTAAAACAAAAGGTTTGTTATGTTGGGCCATAAAACATAATGGGTTTGGTTGTACCCGAAGAAGAACTCGACATCTAGCTTAGTGTCGGAAAATAATGTAAGAAACTTGTATGGTTTTCTCTGATGAGAAGGGAGCTTGTTGACTAGTGAAGTAACTCTCGAGTTGGGTACTCGAAGAGTAGATTAGGGTGAAGAGGAGCTTCGTAACTGAACCATTATAAATCACCGTGTTCGGTTTACATTTCCTTTTACTTATCTCTTTACTCTTATAATTGTATTTACTGCTTTATATTCATACATGCATGATATAGATGATTGTGTGACTAGTAGTTTATATTGTTGTGATTACATTTGAGTCATGGTTATTGTGTTTATGGTTATGTCATTGGATATGTTCTACTACCATAGTTATTGTAGAACTAGTATTAACACTCTTCATATTGCGTCGCCATTGATTGGGTATTTGATACAAAAGAATTAATGTTTTTAAATGAAAACATCTTCACCCCCTCCTCTATGGTTTCCATAACTTTGCTAATGCATCTTATGTCTACTTTAATAATGTTTCTTGAATCTAAATAACTACTTATGAACTACTATGATGAAACCTTATTCAGCATTGTATAGTTTTAAATGTTGAAGTAATTTGTTTTGATAAGTTTGACTTTACAAGTCAATTTAGGTGGTGTCCAAAATAATACCAGTTCATTGTCTTTTAAGGATAGGGACCAATGGTGATAATTTATTTGTTAGAGTTTGACTTGGGTAAATGGTATTTAACTTTAAAATTCACCCTACTAGAAAAATACTTTAATTGCAAATATCATCCCTGCAGTTTTGGTCTTAAGCTTATCCTCTTGTATTCCCTATTTAATGATGTCTTAGATTTTGTGTGTTCCCAAAGTGCTTTTCCAACCCGATTTTGTGTGTTCCCAAAGTGCTTTAACTCACTATTTCTATTCCATGTTAATAATACTGGCAACAAATTCAAAAATCACTACATATCGGAGATGATGTCATAAAATCGCAGCACACGTGCTTGAGAAAACTCTGCATAACCAAATGTAGTCCTTACAAACGACAACCATTTGACTAAAATATTAATCCGATTACCTATTCTATGTATTCATCTCTTTACAACCGTATCAAAACAATGGCTAAGAATTCTCACTTCCTCTGTTTTCACCCTTAACTGCAGCAAAATTCCTAACCTTGATCCTTTTGCTGGTCTTTTTATTAATCACCATTGATCTTTATTTGAAAGTGATTTTATGTCGTTAGATTCTTGACTTGAGTCAAGAAAATCCACTATGGATATCTCCTTTACTGTTGGCTCCGCTGAGGAAATTGATAATCTTAAGATCTTGCAATCTTGTAATGGTTTGCTTATGTGTAGTGGTTCAAAGTCGCCTACTTTTGATTACATATATAATCTATGCACTATTTTGTTTAAAATGCTTTCGCAACCAGAAAATTCGCATGATGATTCACACTTTCACGTAACTGTTGTTTTGAGAATGGCCTTTAATCCTAGAAAATCACTTGACTACAAAGTGGTTCAAGTTGTTGGATGCTCAAATTCTGACCTTGAAATTCAACTTTACTCTTCAAAGACAAGTAATTATAGCCTATGCAGGGACCGGTTTATCTACTATAATTTTGCTCATTTTGCAAGTGCAATATATTGGAATGATGCCTTCCATTAGCTAGAAACTGAGAATAGGAAGGAACTTGAAGACCATGACCATCCAGTTATATCAACCATTGAAATCCCTTAAGGGTTACATCAGGGAAGGAACTTCTTATAGTCTTTTGGCGGTAGTGATGGTAGTGATAATCCAATGTTAGTACTAATAGATATACCTGGAATTTTGCATCCGCAAGGAAGATTGTTCGAGTCGCGTGGGTGTCTGCTTCTTGTATGTAGAGATGATATTGCCTCTAAAGAGTTTACTATATACAAGATGATGAAAGGGTGTTCTGTGTGGACGGTTAGGTACCTTGTTAATATGGTCGATTCGGTCTACTATTTGAAGTATTAATTGGGAGAAAGGGAAGAAGATTCTTTTTTAGTGATCAACTTATTTGGAAAGGTTGTAAAATACAACCTAATATTAAAGACTATCAGTTAGATCTTAGATATTGGATCAAATCAAATGGATGATGATGCTGATTATGAGTTCATTCTATGTTATACAGTTGCACATAACCTTTATGAGTTCATTCCATCTTTTGCAAGTGTGTGAGAGATAAAGCTTTATCAAATGTTTATTAGAATTTGCTGTTAGAATTACTCCATTAGGTATTGATGGGTCTGTCTAATGCCTGATTCATTTAGTTACCATTGTATGCATTTGTTACCTTTTATGTTGTTTGATCATACATTCAATGGTAGCTAATTAAACAATTTATGTTCAAATATCTAATATTTTGCTAATGCATCTTATGTCCACTTTAATAATGTTACTTAAACTACTATGTTTTGATAAGTTTTACTTTTACAAGTCAATTTGAGTGGTGCCTGATGCGGTTTTTGTTAGACTTCAACAAGAAGTTTTACAACTCCCTAGGTAGTGCATCTAATCGTTGCAGTGTAGTATAGGCAAGACTCGGGGGTTGTTATCGTTCTCTAGGGGAATAGGTTGGGAAGGCTCAATCAAGATCTTACAGAGGTCTACAAGGCTGAGAGAAGATTCTATTTGCATTTTTATTTTATAGAAAGCAAGTAAAATCATATGGCTTGAGAGGTTGGTTTGTTTTATCTAATTAAACTAAATTATAATCTAAACTACTTTGGTGATAACTTATATGATAAACGAACGTATTTACATAATCATGCATTAATCCTCAGATTGCTTCTTCTAATCATGTTGCTTTGTCACACTTGTGATGATATGTGTATATATTTCCTAAGTCATGAATGAATTACACGAACATGTCGTCTATTTAATATTACGTTAAGGTAATGCACAAGTAAGGTAGTATGAAGACTATTACAAGGCCCCTAAGAGTATATTAAATGAAATTGAAATATATTAAGAGGGATCAACCATATTAGGGGTAAGGTAGTATGAAGACTGTTACCGATGGTATCCTTTTTACATACTCGCATTTCCCGAGACTTCTATGCCAATTTAATATCTTATGGCTAGATTTCTAAAGCCTAACGCGCACATCCATCATAAGAAGCAACATTTAAAGGATCTACAATCTAAGTTTCATTCACTCATAAGTAAATACTAAAGGATCTAGCCTAGCATGTTATAAGAAGGTAAAGAACACAAATCAATCAGACAATACATAGACATATTGAAAGATTAAAGGGATAAATGAACTTTACTAGATTAAAACATATATTAAAGACTGTTACAATAGGGTTTTGAGGCCCTAAAGACAGCCTAAAAAGCTACCTAACTTGAATATAAAAGTTAGGGTTCGTCTCCTAAAAGTTACACTTAAAACCCTAAAATCGGTTTTGTATATATAGAGAAATCATCCTGACGGCGTCGTGTTATAATCGTGACGCCGTCGCCACATAGAATCTTCTAGAGCCACTTTAAGTCGTCTACGTCGTGATGCCGTCACCAAATCCATGACACTGTCACTTTGAAAATCCTGACGCCGTCACTTGAAGTCTGCGACGCTGTCTCCACGCTCTGTTAGCACAATTCCTTAAATAAATGGTGTAGAGTCGTAGTCTCGTCTGTTTCTTCTCCAAATGAGCCCAAGTCACGTGTATTTCCTCCAAATGCCATCCAAGTGCTAAAACATGAAAACAAATGATTAAGCGCATAATATGGGCATATTTGCATGATTTAGGGGGTTAAATGACCCAAAAAAGTGTATAAAATAAGACCTCATCAAATACCCCTACACTTGGGATTTACTTGTCCTCAAGCAAATGGGCTTTTCTACCTAGACAATAGCAATATTGGGGGCATTTAACCTACTCTTTAGAAGTAGTTTACAACACAACCTTCTAGACCTCATAATTAAAAGCACGGAAAGTATATACTAGCACCTCACATAAGTGTTTGGATTCTCTCTTTCACTCAGGTGTATAATAAATTATAACAATTATGAGAAACGGAAAATTAACACTCATTACCTGTTATAGCATAAAAATTACCATAGGCTTGTTAAAGGATCAAACCTCCATCGCCAGGCGCAAGTATTAGTCATTACTATCAAAGAGATCTTTTAAAGGGTTATGAGGTGTAGGTGTAAGATAACATAAATGGAAACGGAAATGGATGGGATACATTTGGGGAGTGACTTTTTAGGTGAATTTGGGGTGAAAGGGCTAGCTAATTTTTTATACGAATACAAGTTGATTGAGTTGCTAAGCCAAAGACTCAAACAAGGATATACAAACTCTACAGAACTCAACATCAATCTCTTTTCTTTTTCTTTTCTATTTTTTTAATAACATAATACATCATAACTTGGGGTTTATAGATGCACCATTACACTTGAGTTTTAGAACTCATAATTACAGTCTAACTAATGACCCGAATTGAGGTGGATCAACATAACATGGAGATAATTTGACAAACATATGGGGGTATTGATTTAACTTTTCTTCCCCATTCTTCTGCGAAATAAATATTACCATGAATTCTAATCGTCCTAAAACTGTATTTACAAGGATAAGGACTTAACAACCGTGTACTCAATAATTAACTTGGGTTAAAACAATAATGTACTAAAAGCGAGTACATACAAGATAGGCTAAGGCGATTTGGGTGTAACAATTGGTTTAAGGGTTAACAATGCTCTTAATTAATAGTCCTGCTTAACCAAAAAATTACGAGAACCGTGAAAAGGATAGGCTCAGAGGGGTGACTAGGGGAGTCTTGCACTAAAAATAAGTGTGAAGCATGGGTGTGGGATAGTTATATGATCGATATGACCATCATAACAATTACAGGTTTCAAACAAGGGTTAATCCTAGTGCCTCTTATCTAGCAAATCCTAATACTCACTATGCGGTCTCGGGATAAGTTCTAGAATTTAATACACTATCGGTACACTCATATAATTTATTACCGATACTGATGTTCCAGAAAAAGCAACAAAGACCATACATACACATCCGTAACGAAATAGACACATATGACTGCATTCGAACCTTAACTCAAACAAGCTAAAGGTATAAACTATCTTGGGTATCAAAAATGGATACCTGAATTCCTATAAATCTAAAGGCGAACCTCACATTTTTGTGGTGGAATTCTGAAGGTTTTTGTGCTAGTCATATAAATTCCTATCCATGAGATGCTAATAATACTCGGTTTTCGTCGGTATGTGTTATAAAAAAATATTGAATTTGGGTTAAAATTACCGTCTATGCTATGTTTTGATATATTACACATCATTTTAAGGACAAAGCAAATGGCAATTAAAGGAAAAGTTTCTAATGCTTATTTCCCCTACACTTATTTTGAACATTTTCCTCAATGTTCATTAAAAGTAACTATAAAAACGAATAAAAGGAAAAGAAAACAAGTAAAAGAAACTAGTACTCCCCTGGTTTGCTCAATAATAGAGAAGAAACATGCGATAACTGGTTAAATCGTCCTCTAGGAATCGTCATATGAAACTTCCTAAGAACTTCCAAGCTTCTTCTCATCAAATATAACCTGTAAATCAAAGACAAAGACAACTACACCTAGCGTAAAATCGGCAGGATATGATATATACAACGAAACTTTTAGGGTTGACTCTATGAAAGAAGTAAAGATAGAATGAAAGTGATGATATAATTCTAGGTTTCTGCAGGTTTAAATGCAAATTTTGGAGATTGTGCAAAATTATTTTTCAAAAATAATAGAAAAAGTTTGAATTTTCAAATGTCTAGGGGTTTGACGCCGTCAGGAAAAAGCCTGACGCGGTCGCTTAGCAATCCAGACGGTGTCGCACTATTTTCTGACGCCGTCTCCACATACTGTGAAAACTTTACATTTGTTTTCAGGAAAAATTTCCTGCACGCAATCTTATTAGTTGTTTCCTGTAGAAATACTACATAAAAACTGGGAATTAATCATTACAATCATATAATTCGAAACTGACGCGAACTAATCTAAACAATTTATTTTATATGTTTGAATTGGTTATTATAAACCGGATATTTTCCCCTACACTTATTTTATGCAAAATACATTTGAGTGTTAATAAGACGAAGTTAAAAACAAAACAAAGCATGATTACGAATAATTCAAACATAAAAGAATAAACAATAAAGAGTTAAAACACAAGACACTCCTAAATGTGAGAAAATAAATATTGGGTTGATGAGACGTACTTGGGTTGCCCCCAAGAAGCGCTTGTTTTTGTTCGAGTTACGAGCCTGAATCTATCCTTATTTAACAGATAAAGGGGATGGTTCCCCTACACTTGAGTTCAAGTGCGGGTAATAGTAACGGTACACACCATTGTTGTGAGAAGGGGTCACATGCTGAAAAATTGGTTGTTTAATTATATGCTTCAAATGGTGTGTTTCTTTAATCCTAACCTTCTCTACTTCTTTTGGCCTAACGGGTAAATTAAGTCCTCTTCCTAGAAAATAAACTTCCTTAGATTCTAATTCCTAATCATTTTCTACCATCTTCGAATTTGAAAAATCAACACCTAGGGATCCACTTTGTCTGAATAAACCTGGTTTAAATCCATAATGTTTCTTAGGATCATCAATTCATGGGTGATAATAGCAATACGTATCCTTAGGGTGGAAAGACATCAAGTGAGGTGAAGGTGGTGTATGAATGGTCAAAAGATCTACTACCTTCATTCTAAAACTATTCAGACTAACTGGTTTATTGGGTGGTTCAGGGCCTCTTTCATCTCTTAGACTTACATCTAAGGATGGACAATTACATAAGGATTGTGGTTGAGGCTTCGGTTCATCAAAACTAGGAACTTCCCTAGAACTAAGAGGAATGTCATGATTACAAGTGTTAAAGCCTAAATCCTCTAGTTGTGTTTAGTCTAAAGGTTCTACCTCCATCAGGATTCCTATAGCCTCTTCTACTTCTTTTGGGTATGTCACGGGCGATGTGTATACCTCAAATGATGGGAGGACTTGTGGGGAACTTCGTGGGCTCGGATTTTCCACCTTATCCTATGCTATACCCCTATGCATCTCAACCCAAACCTTCTTATTTCCAAACAATCTCTTTGCTTGAGCCTTCAAATTTGCTAATTCTTGTTCAGATATAATGTTTGGTAGGTAGTCCCATTATTTTTTGCCTTGGTCAAAATTTTCTATGGCTTCCCATGCTTCTTCACTACTTAATTATCTAAGGTTCCCGTCTGCTGCAAAGTCAAGGTCCATTCAGGTATAGTCGTCAACATGATCACAAAAGAATTGAGTAAGGGACAATAAATCGAGGCCATGATGATGGACTCTTTAGATTACGTTTTTAAAACGAGTCCACGCATCGTAGATAGATTCATCATGATGTTGTTGGAACACCAAGGTATAATTTTAGAATGGGAAGGTTATGTTTTGTGGAGGGTTTTGAAAGGGTGTGGTTGGTGGTCTTTCATACATCATGATGGTGAACGAAAGAGTGATTTACAAACAAAAGGCACAAAGAAAATATAGACTAAAGAAAGCTAATAAAAATAAAATAAAATCTCACTCAAAAGGATTCAAGCGAGTAGACCTAAGCTAGATAATGGCCAAAACCTAATGTTGGGATTAAAAGACGTAGTTAGTACTGCTAGTGTAACTTAGTAACTACTGCTAGTGTAACTTAGTACTGCTAGTACATGTTAGTACTGCTACAGTAAAGTTTGTACTATTGGTGAAGATTAAAGAAAATATTCTAAGTAGTTAATGTTGCTTGTACACAGTTAATGTTGTTGGTGTATAAGTTACTACTGCTTGTTCAGAGTTAATGTTGCTGGTATAAAGTTACAACTACTGAAAGATTACAACTGCTGAAAGGATAAAGACAGAAGAAAGGATAAAGATTGATTGGAGATCAAGATTGCTTACGTGATAAGTATTAGTTATTTATAGAATAGATCATAGAGAATATTCTAAGTCTTAGGAATATATTGTAAATCAACTAGGACTCCTTAGTGTATAAAAGGAGGTCCTAGGGCATAGAGTTTGATATCTTTTGTTTTTGATATCGTTATAGCTTCAAGGTTTTGTAACCCTAATACTAGTTATAGTATTCGTATTAATATATTGAAGCTTTGTTTGTTAATCTGTATGTTCATTAGAATTACTGTTCTATTGCATATTCTTCTTATTGATCAAAGATTATATTTCGTATAATCTTTGATATATTTTATAAAGGTTCTAACATAGTTGTGTAAGATTTATCTTGCATAACTAAACCTTACACAAGCTAAAGAATTCAAGATCCATTCAAGAGGGATCAACAAGTGGTATCAGAGCTTGTTGAGAAACTTTGAATAAGAAGAACCTGTTTGAATACACAAGATCTCTTTGCAAGAAGATATGGATTCAGAAACTGCACATATGGTAGCTGCATTAAAAGTGCCTATGCTCAAACCAGGTGAGTATGAGCTTTGGAGGATGAGGATGGAACAGTACATCCAGATGATTGATTATTCTCTATGGGAAGTCATAGAGAATGGTAATGCGCCTCCAATAACAAAACTTGTTGAAGGTGTTGAGACTACAATTGCTCCTACAACTGCTGAAGAAAATGCACAAAGGAGGTTAGAGTTGAAGTAAGAAGCACTTTATTGATGGGCATCCCTAATGAACATCAATTGAAGTTTAACTTCATCAAAGATGCCAAGTCATTACTGCAGGCTATTGAGAAGAGGTTTGGAGGGAATGTTGCTACTAAAAAGACTTAGAGGAATCTACTAAAGCAGCAGTATGAAAGTTTTACTGCATCTAGCTTAGAGGTGTTAGATCAAACCTTTGATAGGCTTCAAAAGCTTATCAGTCAGTTGGAGATTCATGGTGAAAGTATCTCACAAGAAGATGTGAATCAGAAGTTCTTAAGAAGTCTATAACCAGAATGGAACATACATACCATTGTGTGGAGGAACAACCCAAAAATAGATACATTAAGCTTGGATGATCTTTACAACAACCTGAAGATCTATGAACCAGAGGTCAAAGGGACATCAAGCTCAAGCACAAACACACAAAATGTAGCCTTTGTGTCCTCAAACAGCACCAGCAGTACAAATGGAGCAGTTAATACTGCTCATGGTGCTACAACTGCTAGCACTCAAGCTACTGTTGTTAACTCAACAACAATTGACAACTTGAGTGATGTTGTCATCTGTGCTTTCTTTGCAAGTCAACCAAACAGTCCACAACTTGACAATGAGGACTTGTAACAAATTTATCCTAATGATTTAGAAGAGATGGATTTAAGGTGGCAGATGGCTATGCTAATAATGAGGGCAAGGAGATTCTTAAAGAACACTAGAAGGAAGTTTTATGTGAATGGTACTGAGACCATTGGGTTTGATAAGTCCAAGGTGGAGTGTTACAACTGCCACAAAAGGGGACACTTTGCAAGGGAGTGCAGGGCTCCAAGGAACCAAGAAAACAGGAATAGGGAGAACACAAGAAGGGTTGTGCCAGTGGAGACAACTACTTCTAATGCTTTGGTGTCTTGTGATGGTTCTGGTTATGATTGGAGTGATCAAGCAGAAGAAGGTCCAACTAACTTTGCACTCATGGCTTACTCTTCTACAAGTTCTAACTCTGAGGTATCTACTGATTCAAACTGTTCATCATCTTGTTTGGAAAATGTTAAAATTCTTAAAGAACAAAATGAACAACTGTTAAAAGACTTAAGGACATCTAAGTTAAATGTTATTGCTTATAAAACAGGTTTAGAGTCTGTAGAAGCAAGACTTCTAGTTTATAAGAAAAATGAGTCTGTTTATGAGGAAGATATCAAGGTCTTAAAACGTGAGATTCATTTAAGAGAAGTAGCCATTACAGAGCTTAGGAGGAAGTTGGAACTGGCTCAAAAACAAAAAGATGAAATTCAGCTAACAGTAGAAAATTTTGAGAATTCATCTAAAAGCTTAAGCAAACTAATAGACTGTCAGATAGTTGATAAGTGCAAAACAGGTTTAGGGTATAATGTTGTTCCACCTCCCTATACAGGAAACTTTATGCCTCCAAAACCTGATATGTCATTCTCTGGTCTAGAAGAGTTTGTGAATGAGCCTATAGTTTGTGAGCCTACAGTTAAGAAGCCTGTAGTTGAGACTAGTGTAGCTAAGGCTAGTGCAGACAAGCCTAAGGTTGTTAGGAAGAACTTTGGTCCCCCACTTATTGAAGATTGGATATCAGATAGTGAGGATGAAGCTGAATCAAAGCCTACGATTGAAAATAAAACTGTTAAACCTAGTTTTGCTAAAATAGAGTTTGTTAAATCTAAAGAGCAAGTAAAATCTCTTAGGAAAACAACTGTTAAACAAGGTAATCAAAATAGGCTGAACAAACATAGTCCTAGATGAAACCAAAGAAACTAGAATTACATGATGTCTCAAAGATTAGGGAGTAATTTTGAGATGATTAACAAAGCTTGCTATGTGTGTGGAAGTTTTAATCACGTGCAGTATGATTGTGATAACCCTTAGAGACAGTTTAATAATAAAAAGATGGTAAAACCAGTGTGGAACTATACTCAAAGGGTGAATTACCAAAATTTTTATAGAATGACTCACCCCAATCCTAAAAGGAACATGGTTCCAAAAGCAAGTCAGGCCGAGTATCACTTACTACTGCTAGACCAGTTAATACTGCTCAACCCAGAACAACAGTGAATAGTGCAAGACCAATGACAAATGTTTTTAATAAAGCACATTCAACTATTAGAAGGCCCATTAACAACAAAACAGCAACTAAAAATAGTAATTTCAATCAAAAGGTTAATACTGCTAGGCCAAAAGCAGTACTTAATGTTGTTAAGGGAAACCAGGTTAATGCTGTTAAGGCCTCAGCTTGTTGGGTTTGGAGACCAAAGCAAAAAGAAACTTTAGACTATGTTTCCAAACACAACAGTGCATCAATGATATTTAAAAGATTTGATTATATTGATGCACAAGGCATATCCAAGTCAGTGATGGCTTGGGTCCCCAAAAGAGACTGATTTTCTTACCTTATGTGCAGGGCAATCCATAGCAAGATTTGCAGGAGAAAGGAGTGATTGACAGTGGATGCTCAAGGCACATGACAGGGAACATGTCCTATCTTACTGACTTTGAAGAAATTGATGGAGGATATGTTGCCTTTGGAGGTAACCCCAAAGGAGGGAAAATCACAGGTAGAGGTACAATCAAAACTGGTAATTTAGATTTTGAGAATGTGTATTTTGTAAGAGAGATAAAGTTTAACCTATTTAGTGTCTCACAAATGTGTGACAAAAAGAATAGTGTTCTCTTTAATGACACTGAATGTATTGTTTTATCTCTAAACTTTAAGTTAACTGATGAAAGTCATGTTTTACTTAAAGTTCCTAGAAAGAACAATATGTATAGTGTTGATTTAAAGAATATTGTTCCTAAAGGAGGTCTAACTTGTCTCTTTGCAAAAGCCACATCTGATGAATCTAAACTTTGGCATAGGAGGCTTGGACATATATATTTCAAAACTATGAATAAACTGGTTAAGGGAAATCTTGTAAGAGGTTTACCTTCAAAACGTTTTGAAAATAATCAAACATGTGTTGCTTGTCAAAAGGGAAAGCAACATAGAGCTTCTTGTAAGTCCAAAACAGTAAGTTCAATCAGCCAACCTTTACATATGTTGCACATGGATTTGTTTGGTCTAACATTTGTAAAGCTTAATGAAAAAGTATGAATTGTCCTAGTTGTCAAGATGATTACTATAGGCTTTAGGTAACCGTTAGTTGGGTTTTCTTTCTAGCTACTAAGGATGAGACTAGTGGCATTCTTAAGTCCTTTATAACTGGAATAGAAAATCTAATAGGTCAAAGGGTTAAAGTAATTAGGTGTGACAATGGAACTGAGTTCAAGAATAAGGAAATGAATCAGTTTTGTGAGAGAAAAGGTATTAAATGAGAATTTAGTGTAGCTAAAACTCCTCAACAAAATGGAGTAGCTGAGAGGAAAAATAGAACATTAATTGAGGCTGCTAGGACAATGCTAGCTAATTCTAAGCTACCTACTACTTTTTGGGCTAAAGCAATTAATACTGCTTGCTATGTGCAAAATAGGGTATTAGTAACTAAGCCTCAAAACAAGACCCCTTATGAACTTTTTCTTGGTAGAAAACTAGCTTTAAGCTTTATGAGACCATTTGGGTGTCCTGTTATAATTCTCAATACCATAGATCACTCAGGCAAGTTTAATGGTAAGGTTGATGAAGGATTCTTTATTGGGTACTCAATCAATAGTAAAGCGTTTAAAGTATTCAACAGTAGAACTAGGATAGTTAAAGAGAACTTGCATGTCCAGTTTAGTGAGAATACACCTAATATTGTAGGAAGTGGACCAAATTGTCTTTTTGATATTGATGCACTAACAAAGTCAATAAGTTATAAGCCAGTTGTTGCAGGAAATCAGTCTAATGGTAATGCATGTACAAAAGCATATGATGATGCAGGTAAAGCTAGAATGGAGAAAGTACCTGGAAAAAATTACATTTTGCTACCATTATGGACTGCTAATCCACCATTCTCTCAAAGTTTAAAGATTACTGAAGAACCAAGTAAAGAAGGTGGTGATCCAAGTAAAGAGGGTGAAAGATATGATCAAGAGAATGATACTGATGTTAACAGCACTAACAGTGTTTATACTATTAGTTCACCTGTTAATATTGTTGGTTCATCATTTGTCAATGTTGATGGCTTAATATTTGTTAATGCTAATGATTTCCTTGATTGATCTTAAATATTCCTTTGGGAAGATTATTGTCTAGTTAGATGATGATGAGATGTTGGTGCATAGACTGCATGAACCATATGTTGTTGCATTTATGCATGTCAGTCTTTCCAACTACAAGAGTTACCAAGATTATCAGTTGACAATTATTAGAGACTTGAATTCAGCACCTTAAACAAGAAGAATGACGAAGAATTTAGAAGAACATGGTTTGTTTAGTTTAGTTCAGCAAAGAACAAACCATAAAGACTTTCAAAATTGCTTGTTTGCTTGCTTTTTATCACAAGAAGAACCCAAAAAGGTAATTCATGCATTGAAGGATCTAAGCTGGATAGAGGCTATGCAGGAAGAGCTTCTATAATTCAAGTTACAAGAAGTTTGGACTTTAGTGGATTTACCAAATAGGGAAAAAAAAAAGGGGATAGGCATTAAATGGGTCTTCTGAATAAAAAAAGATGGTGAAAGGAGGGCATTGTGATTAAAAATAAAGCAGTCTTGGTTGCTCAAGGGTTAACACAAGAAGAAAGGATTGATATGATGAGGTCTTTGCCCAGTTGCCAGAATTTGAAGCAATTAGGATATTCTTAGCCTATGCCTCATTTAAAGACTTTGTGGTGTATCAGATGGATGTCAAGAGTGCTTTTCTTTATAGTAAGATTGAAGAGGAAGTCTATGGTTATCAACCACCAGGATTTGAAGATCCAGACTTCCCTGACAGAGTATACAAAATAGAAAAGGCACTTTATAGACTGCATCAAGCTCCCAGAGCTTGGTAAGAAACCTTATCAACTTATTTGTTGGACAATGGGTTTCAAAAAGGAAAGATAGATAAGACTTAGTTTATCTGAAGGGGCAAAGATGATATTTTATTAGTTCAAGTGTATGTAGATGATATCATTTTTGGCTCTACAAAGAAGTCATTATGCACTGAGTTTGAGAAGATGATGCACAAGAAGTTCCAGATGAGTTCTATAGGTGAACTAACATTCTTCTTAGGACTGCAAGTAAAGCAGAAGCAGGATGGGATTTTTATCAGTCAAGACAAGTATGTAACTGAGATTTTGAAGAAATTTAGTTTTACTGATGTCAAGACAGCAAGCACACCTATGGAAACCCACAAGCCTTTGCTCAAGGATGAAAATGGTGAAGATATAGATAAACACATGTATAGATCAATGATTGGTTCATTGATGTACCTTACATCTTCAAGACCTGACATTATGTTTGTAGTGTGTGCATGTGCTAGATACCAAGTCAATCCAAAGGTTTCACATCTTTATGCTATGAAAAGGATTTTTAGGTACTTAAAAGGTCAACCAAAATTAGGCCTTTGGTATCCAAAAGATTCTCCTTTTGATTTAGTGGCATACACTAATAGTGATTATGCTAGAGAAAGCTTGGATAGGAAGTCCACAACAGGAGGTTATCAATTCCTTGGGTGTAGATTGATTTCATGGCAGTGCAAGAAGTAGACTATGGTTGCTAATTCCACAACAAAAGCTGAGTATGTAGCTACTTCAAATTGTTGTGGTCAAGTGCTTTGGATTTAAAATCAATTGCTTGATTATGGGTATAACTTTATGCATACAAATATCTATATTGATAATGAGAGTACTATATGCATAGTTAAGAACCTTGTTTTTCATTCAAAAACAAAGCACATTGAGATTAGACATCATTTATCAGAGATTCTAATGAAAATAAGCTAATTTAAATGATCAAGATTCATGCTGACAAGAATGTTGCAGATTTGCTTACAAAAGTATTTGATGTAAGTAGATTCAATATCTGATTGCTAGTATTGGCATGCTTAATCTCTGAAGTCTTGATTAAGGGAAGGATATTTGGAATGGAATGGAAAAGCTGCTAAGGATGAAATTGGTAACTTCAAGTTAATACTGCTGAGTTTTTGCTGTTAGTTATACTTACTATTGCTGGTGTAATTAACACTGTGAGAGTTGAGAAAATTGCTATGGCTTGTATTTTCTTGGTTTTTGGACTAACTTTTGCAGGAAAAATAACTTAAATAAAAGAAAAGTGAGCAAAAAGAATTTAGAGAAATCAAAAACAGACAAAGAGAATAGTGAGCAAAAAGAATTGAGAGAAATCAAAAACAGACAGAGAGAATAGTGAGCAAAAAGAATTGAGAGAAATCAAAAATAGACAGAGAGAAAAGTGAGTAAAAAGAATTAAGAGAAATCAAAAATAGACAGAGAGTTTTTGTGAGCCAACATGTTAATTTGATGATAGAAATGATGTTTGGAATAGAATTAGAGTTAATGTTGGTAACTCAAAGTTATTGTTGCTAAGCATAACTTAATGCTACTAGGCATAACTTACTACTGTTGGGTGAAAGTTAATGCTGCTAGGCATAACTTACTGCTGAGTTACTACTGCTGGGTTACTTACTACTGCTGGTGAAAGTTAATGCTGCCAGGCATAAACTTACTACTGCTGGTGATGGTTAAAGCTGTTGAGGGTACTTTCATAAATACTTCGATTAAGGTTTTCAATCACTCATTCAATCGATTTCAATCTTTCAAATACTGTCTAATCATAAACCCTAACTCAAATTTATCATTCATCATCAAAACCCAACACAATGACGACCTTAAAGTTTGTAGAAACTCACAACATGGTCGCGTTTTTGGAGAAACCCACTGAAAGTGTTGGGTTTGAGGAAATTGTAGATTTCTTAAATTCACAACCTATTAAGTATGCTTTAACAGTTAATCCTATAATCTATACTTTGTGCATTGAACAATTCTAGGCTACTGTCAAGGCAAAAACTGTCAATCAGGAAGTACAGTTACAAGCCCTAGTGGATGGGAAGAAGCTAATCATAACTGAATCAACTGTGAGAAGAGATCTTCAACTGGAAGATGCTGAAGGTGTTGATTGTCTACCCAACGCTACTAATTTTGAACAACTCACACTTATGGGGTATGAGAAAATTTCACAAAAACTCACTTTCTATAAAGCATTCTTCTCCCCACAATAGAAATTCCTTATTCATATTGTTTTACAATGCTTAAGTCCTAAAACTACTGCATGGAATGAGTTTAGTAGCACTATGGCTTCTGTAATTATCTGCTTAGCTACAAACCAGAAGTTTAACTTTTCAAAGTTTATTTTTGAAACTATGGTGAAGAACTTGGATAATGTGGGCAAGTTTTTAATGTATCCAAGGTTTGTACAAGTATTTCTGAATCAATAACTTGGTGATATGTCAACCCATAAGAGACTTTACATTGCAACCTCTCACACTAAGAAAATCTTTAGAAACATAAGAAGGGTAGGGAAAGGTTTTTCTGGAAGGGAAACACCATTATTTCCAACAATGGTGGTACACAATCAAGAAGAAATGGGTGAAGATTCATCAATGCCTACTGATCCCCAACACACACCCACCATTACTCAACCATCAACCTCTCAACCTAAAAAGAAACAAACACCTAGGAAGCCTAAAAAGAACACTGAGGTACCTCAGCCTAGTGGTTCTACTGATAATGTTGTAAATAAGGCTGTCTATAAGGAGTTGGATGATAGTTTGGTAAGGGCTGCCACTACTGCTTCTAGCTTAGAAGCAAAGCAGGACAGTGGTAACATCAATAAGACCCGATCCAAGGCAACACCAAATGAAGCTGGTTCCCAAGGAACTATGTCAGGTGGTGGTCCTAGGTGCCAAGAAACCATGGGGGATACAATTGCTCAAACTAGGTTTAAGAATGTATCTAAATCTTCTAATGATTCACTGCTCGCAGGAGTTAACACACCCCGAAGTGATGAGGATAGACTGAAACTAAATGAATTGATGGAATTTTGTACCAAATTACAACAAAGAGTTCTTGTCTTGGAGAACACAAAGACTGCTCAAGCTGCTGAGATCACACTTTTGAAAAATAGGGTCAAGAAACTTGAGAAGAAGGCAGGGTCAAGAACTCATAAGCTCAAAAGATTATACAAGATTGGTTCCAAGACTAGGGTAGTTTCATCTGATAAAGAAAGTTTAGGTGAAGAGGATGCATCCAAACAGGGGAGGAAAATTGGTGCTATTGATGCTGATGAAGGAATTACCTTAGAGTATGAAACAACAGAACTTCAGGGGATGTTTAATGATAAAGAGGTGTTTGTTGCAGGGCAAAATGAAAATGTTGTTGAAGAAGTAGTTGATGTTGCTCAAGTTAGTACTGCTGCAACAACTGTTACAATAACTCCTGAAGAAATCACATTGGCTCAAGCACTTCAAGAATTAAAAACAGCAAAGCCCAAGGTAAAAAGGGTTGTTATACAAGAGCGTGGTGAGTCTACAACAATCAAACCTCAACAACAACATTCAAAGGATAAAGGTAAAAGCATAATGACAGAACCTGAGAAACCTTTAAAGAAGAAGGATCGTATTAGGCTTGATGAAGAAGTTGCTCTAAGGCTACTAGCTGAATTACACGCAGAATTGGAAGAAGAAGAGAGGCTTACAAGAGAAAAAGAAGAAGAAGCCAACATTACTTTAACTGAAGAATGGGATGATATTCAAGCTAAGATTGAGGCTGATCGCTTATTGGCTGAATGATTGCAAGCAAGAGAACAAGAAGAGTTGACCATTAAAGAAAGGGATAAATTGTTTCAACAACTCTTAGAGAAAAGAAGAAAACACTTTTCAGCAAAAAGAGCAGAAGAGAAGAGAAACAGGCCACCAACCAGAGCTCAACAAAAGAATATCATGTGTACTTATCTGAAGAACATAGAAGGAAAGAAGATTAAGGATTTGAAGAACAAGTCTTTTGATTCTATTCAGAAGATGTTGACAAAGCCTTTAAGAGAGTAAACACATTTGTCGACTTCAGAACTGAGTTGGTAGAAGGTAGTTCAAAGAGAGTAGGATATGAGCTAGAACAAGAAAGTACTAAGAAGCAAAAGATGGATGATGTTAAACAAATAGCTGAAGTGGATGAGGATAAAGAAACAGTTGAGCTTCAAAGTCTGATGAAAGTCATTCTCGATGAAGAGGAAGTAGCAGTTGATGATATTCCTTTGGCTACTAAGCCTCCAAGCATTATTAACTTCAAGATTCATAGAGAAGGAAAGCAAGGCTATTACGAAATAATAAGAGCTGATGGAAGTTCCACGATGTACTTAGTGTTTAGTCAATTGCTCAAAAGCTTTGACAGGGAATATTTGGAAACTTTGTGGAGGTTGGTTAAAGCTAAGCATGGGTATACAAGGCCAGAGGAGAGCTATGAGAGAGTGATATAGGGTGATCTAAAGATAATATTTGAACCTCATGTAGAAGATGTAGTGTGGAGGATTCTATAAGGAAACAAAGTGTTGATTTGGAAGTTATTTGATTCTTGTGGAGTACACTTTGTGAGGTTTCAAAATCTGCATATCTATATGCTGGTAGAGAAAAAGTAACCCCTTACACCTGCTACAATCATTGATATGCTAAATAGAAAGCTGCAAGCTGATCATTGGAATGAAATGTGTTATCAGCTTCTTAAGCTCATCACAAAATAGCTCAAGAATCAATGAAGTGTTTGGAAGCATCCTCATGGTTATTATGAAGCTTTTAATGAAGAAACTTGATGATTTTGGAGATAAATATCAAGTTTAGGGGAGGATTGTTAGGATTAAAAGACTTCTTGATTATCTTAGAGTTTTTGCTGCTCAGGTTTGTGTTACTACTGCTAGCACAAAGATAAAGAAAAATATGCTAAGTAGTTAGTACTGCTAGTGTAACTTAGTTACTACTGCTAGTGTAACTTAGTACTGCTAGTACATGTTAACACTACAAGAGTAAAGTTAGTACTGCCAGTAAAGATTGAAGAAAATATTCTAAGTAGTTAATGCTGCTTGTACACAGTTAATGCTGCTGGTGTATAAGTTACTACTGCTTGTTTAGAGTTAATGCTGCTAGTACAAAGTTACAATTGCTGAAAGATTACAACTGCTGAAAGGATAAAGATATAAGAAAGGATAAAGATTGATTGGAGATTAAGATTGCTTAAGTGATAAGTATTAGTTATTTATAGAATAGATCATAGAGAATATTCTTAGTCTTAGGAATATATTGTAAATCGACTAGGACTCCTTGGTGTATAAAAGGAGGTCCTAGGGCATAGAGTTTGATATCTTTTGTTTTTGATATCGTTATAGCTTCAAGGTTTTGTAACCCTAATACTAGTTAGAGTATTCGTATTAATATATTAAAGCTTTGTTTATTAATCTGTATGTTCATTAGAATTACTGTTCTATTGCATATTCTTCTTATTGATCAAAGATTATATTCCGCATAATCTTTGATATATTTTACAAAGGTTCTATCATAGATGTGTAGGATTTATCTTGCATAAATAAACCTTACACAAGCTAAAGAATTCAAGATTCATTCAAGAGGGATCAACACCTAACTATTCCATGGCAGCAGCGCCAAAAACTTAATGCGGTTATCGTTAGACTTCAACAAGAACTTTTACAACTCCCTAGGCAGTGCACCTAATCGTTGCAGTGTAGTATATGCAAGACTCGAGGGTTGTTATTGTTCTCTAAGGAAATAGGTTAGGAAGGCTCGATCAAGATCTAACAAAGGTCTACGAGGCTGACAGAAGATTCTTGTTGTATTTTTATTTTATAGAAAGCAGGTAAAATCATATTGTTTGAGAGGTTGGTTTGTTTTATCTAATTAAACTAAATTATAATCTAAACTACTTTGGTGATAACTTATATGATAAATGAACATATTTACTTAATCAAGCATTATTCCTCAGATTGCTTCTCCTAACCATGTTGCTTTATAACACTTGTGATGATTTGTGTAAGTATTTCTTAAGTTATGAACGAATTACATGAACCCGCCGTCTATTTAATATTCTGTTAAGCCAACGCACAAGTAAGGTAGTATGAAGACTATTACAAGGCCCCTAAGAGTATATTAAATGCAATTGAAATATCTTAAGAGGGATCAACCATATTAGGAGTAACGTAGTATGAAGACTGTTACTGATGGTATCCTTTCTACACACTCGTGTTTCCTAGACATATATGCCAATTTAATATCTTATGGCTAGTTTTCTAAAGCCTAACGAGCACATCCATCACAAGAAGCTTCATTAAAAGGATCTACAATCTAAGTTTTATGCAATTATAAGTAAATATTAAAGGATCTATCCTAGTATGTTTTAAGAAGGTAAAGAACACAAATCAATCAGACAATACATAGACATATTGAAAGATTAAAGGGATAAATGAACTTTACTTGATTAAAATTAAAACATAAATGTATGATAAAGACTATTACAATAAGGGGTACTTGAGGCCTTATATATAACAACCCAATACCTCAATTTTCTCAATCAATGGAAATATCCCAATCTATTAAAATTAGATGCAATTTACATCCCATACTATTTAATACATGCAACCTTGTTACAGAGAAAATTTGTGGTGCGGGGGGGGGGGGGGTTATTCCACTTATGTTACATGGTTTTTCATCACTAAAGTTAACGAGCTCACACAAGCTTTACTCACACATCCTAACCCTATGGCACACTAATACTATGTTACATAATCATGTAAACATCCTCATATATGTCAAGTCTCTATGCCCTAATATCATTTTACTAAAACTTTACATCCATTTTAGACAATCATTAAATCAAAACAGGCTTTTAAACGTTAAACTTTATATCAAAGCTCTAATTAAATGTAATATATACATTAATATACTTAATGAAATTTACATAAGTAATTCAAAGCATGTGTATAAGAGATTAATACAATAAGCATATGACATAACTTTTCCCTCTAAAAACAATGTACACAACTCATATAACAATAATGTACAATTTCATTTACAGCAAGCCTTCAAAATAGTCCCGTTTTAATAAACATCGTTATTCTCAATTCTAGAATTTTGTACCACACACTTGTACAAGCTACTACACTTAATGTACAACTTATAAACCCTAATTCATCCTAGACCCTAATCTAAAAACCCTAAACCCTAAACCCTAATTTCACATTAACCTTAAAACTAAACCCTAAAACTTAATCCTAAGCCCTAAACACTAATCCTTAACACTAAACCATAATCCTAACACTAATCATAAACCTTAAACTATCCTAAACCCTAGTCCTAACTCGAAATTAAACCCTAAAAACCTTAACCAAACCCTAATCCAACCCGTGACCCTTTTTCTTCTTTTTTAACCCATTTTCAACCAAACAAACACCCTAACACCTTTATGACTCACCTCCTTGTCACCTTAAGCACCTCAAGCAACCTATAAATCACCTCCATCACCACCTTGTAAGCTACTACAAGCTTATGTACACAAAACACTATCCTTGTCACACCTTTGTAAACCGAACCTCTCCAATACCTTACACATCATGCTAAGCCTTCATGACACATCCTACAACCTTACTTAGTCACTACCTATAGATCTTGGCCACCTCATTAAGGAAACTTGGCCCCTAAGGTGTTCGAGTACTATAAATAGGCATACATACACAACCCTTTCAAATCATCCCACACAACTCCTCTTTTACCCTCAAATGGAATTCTAACACTTCCATAGAAGCCATAGAAGATCAAAATAAGTCCCTAAGCTCAGAATAGAAGCCAAGAAGCAAGAAAAACAAAGTCTTGAAGCCATTTCTAGGCATACAGATCATAAAACCCCATTTCGACCCATTTTAGCTTAAGTAAGCCTAAGATCTTGTTCTATAAACTTATAATCTGTATATGAATGTTCATAATACTCTTAAGATCCTGTATAAACTCTTGTTTGAAGCTTTGAATCCCCAAACCCATGTGTTTTTGATAAAAACCCTAAAAATGACTCGTTTTGATTTTCTAGTTAACGGAACCTTTTTTCTAAACTTTTGTTACGTTAAAACTTCTTATTTTAGCTTATACTAATAAGCTATAACCTGCAAATATCATTTGGAGTCTTAAAATAAGCTTGCATGGCGTTTAGGACTTGTTTTGCAAATTATTTCCATGCAAGGGGTATATATCGTAACTTTCTAAAATTAATAACTAGAGGGGCTGAAAATGTCATTTTCTTAAAGTTATAACTATAAGGACCTATTTTGCCAAGTTGTAAAGTTAAAGGTTTAATATATATACTTTTTATATAAAGGACTAAACTTGTAAAAGTTTATAATCCAAGGGTATATTTTGCCAATTTTGCAAACTTATAAAATATTATATTTTTATATTAATTATAAAAATATATATATTATTCTAGCTTTTGAAGAAACTTAAAACTATAATGTATCACGTTACTAGGGAGCTTCATGTGAGGAGTTTCATTTGGGTATACGTTTGACGAGTTTGCTGGATTTACGATTTAAAGTGTCCTGACTCCTCAAACGTTTACTACATGACCTCTGAATTATGATGGCCCGAACAGTGATACGATATTTCCATAATTAATTCAATCAAAAATGATGTTTCATTATGACATAAAACATATCCAATCAAACTAAGACTTGACATATTACCCAGGTTGTGTGACGAAGCCGTTACTTTCATTTTCTTATACTTTTGCCATCAATCAGATTTCCCTATTAAGGTGAGTTCATAGCCTCGCATTTTAAATCTTTTAAATGCTTTATAAACCCGCGAGGGGGATACATGCTTGTTTACAAACTCTTTTACATACTCGTTTATTTTATAACAATGTGATTACTTTTTAAGGACTTGGTGAGTTCATAGCCTCGCATTTTAATCTTTTAAATGTTTTATAAACCCACGAGGGGGATACATGCTATAAACCATGAATACAAGTATTTTCTGTATGCTATCCTGATTCATTATTGCTTAAGTAACTACTTTTGCCATTAAGACCCCATTATCATGAACCGTTAGTTACTCTCAGAGTAAGCGCGAATGCTGTGAATAGATCTATTATATTTGGGGCTAGACTTCCCCGTTGGTGTACCTATACTTTCGGTAACCAATAGCACATCATTTGAATAACTATGTGGTTGTTTGGAAAAGGCACCCGTTGGGGCAATTACTTGTGATTATTGATTATCCCAAGGCTTCGGCGTCATGAGCTTAGAGTAATAATAATGTTTTTCTATGATAATTGTATTCGTTGCAATTATTACAAACTATGGGTGTATAACAACGTAACCCACTTGCATTCAAACTATTTAACTTAAACCAATATACTATTTTTCATGATAATTGTATTCGTTGCAATTATTACAAACTATGGGTGTATAATAACGTAACTCACTACTGAACTTGTACTCAAACTGTTTATCAGAAACCTGTGAATTTCACTTAATCTTTGTGTTGACTTTTTATCATGTTTATCTCAGGTAATTAAACAACTTATGGCACGGAGTGGCACGGACTTGAAGATGGCTAAACTGTTATCATTTAAACTTTATGTTTCTAGATTTTGGGACCTCTCTTTTTGTAAAACTCTGATGAATAAATGAATGATAACTAAATTTTTCCAAAAACGTCTCTTTTGAGTCGTTTTCTATGATTATGATTGTTATACTATGAAGTAATACCTCAGATTAGCTTCCGCTGCTATATGGTAAAAATGGGGCTGTTACACTATAAACGGCCTAAAAAGCTGCCAAACTTGAATATAAAAGTTAGGGTTCGTATCCTAAAAGTTATACACTTAAAACCCTAAAATAGGTTTTGTATATATAGAGAAATCGTCCTAACGGCGTCGTGTTGTAATCGTAACGCCATCGCCATGTAGAATCTTCTAGAGCCACTTTAAGTCAGCTACGTCCTGACACCGTCGCCAAATCCATGACGCCATCACTTTGAAAATCTTGACACCGTCTCTTGAAGTTTGCGACGCCGTCTCCACGCTCTGTTAGCACAATTCTTCAAAATAAATGGTGTAGAGTCGTAGTCTCGTCCGTTTCTTCTCCAAATGAGCCCAAGTCACGTGTATTTCCTCCAAATGCCATCTAAGTGCTAAAAACATAAAAACAAACGATTAAGCACATAATCTGGGCATATTTACATGATTTAGGGTGTTAAATAACCCTGAAAAAATGTATAAAATGACACCTCATCAGTGTCCAAAATAATACTAGTTTGAATACTAAAAATCAAACTATCCAAAGCTAGTTAAGGGTGTGTTTGGTAATGGCTTAATGTCACTGTCATTTAAGGATAGGGACCAACGGTGATAGTTTTTTGTTAGAGTATGACTTGGGTATGTGGTGAGTATCATTTGAATTTAAAATTTACCCTACTAGAATAATACTTTAATTGCAAATTTCGTCCCTGCCTATTTAGATTCTCCTCTTGTATTTACTATTTAATGATGTCTCACATACTCCACCAATAATAAATTATTATTTCCCAAACTATTTTGTGTGTTCCCAAGGTGCATCATCAAAAATCACTAGTGATCGGAGATGATGTCACAAAATCGCAGCACACATGCTTGAAAAAACTCTGCACAACCACACGTAGTCCTTACAAACGATGACCTTTTGACTGAAATATTAATCTGATTACCTATTCTATGTATTCATCTCTTTACAACCGTATCAAAACAATGGCTAAAATTCTCACTTCCCCTATTTTCACCCTTAACCGTAACAAAATCCCTAACCTTGATCCTCCTGCTGGTCTTTTTGTTAATCACCTTAGATCTTTATTTGAATGTGATTTTGTGTCGTTAGATTCCAGACTTGACTTAAGAAAATACACTATGGATAAGTCCTTTGGTTCCGCTGAGGAAGTTGATAATGTTAGGATCTTGCAGTCTTGCAATGGTTTGTTTTCGTGTGCTGGTTGGGCGTGGCATGTTTTTTATTACGTATATAATCCATCTACTAATTTTTTTAAAGGCTTCCACAACCATATTACTCCCTTTGATGATTCACGTTTTTACAAAAGTGTTGTATTGAGAATGGTCTTTGATCATAAAAAAATCATTTGACTATAAAGTGGTGCAAGCTAGACGCACATCTTGTGACATTGAGATTCAAATTTACTCTTCAGAGACAGGCAATTGGAGCCTGTGAAGGGACCGGTTTAACTACTTCAGTTGTGATCATTTTGACAGTGCAATCTATTAGAATGATGCATTCCATTGGCTAGAAAATGAGAATAGGCAGCTTAAGCATTACAAATTAAATATTAAAGACCATGACCATCTACTATAACAACCATACAAATCCCTCATGGGTTGCATCGGGGAAGGAACTTCTTACAGTCTTTTGGCAGCTATAGTGATGATCTAGTTTTAATACTCATGGAAATACCTCAAATATTGCATCTGGAAGGGAAATTTTTCGAGTCACGTGGGTGTCTGCTTCTTGTAAGTAGAGATGATATTGGCTCTAGAGAGGTTACTATCTACAAGATGATGAATGGGTATTCCGTGTGATCGGTTAGATATCTTGTTAGTACTGAGGAATTTCTGAATCCACTTCTAGAAGGATGGTCAACTCGGTCAACTGTTTGGAGTATTGGTTTAGGAGAAAGGGAAGATGATTCTTTTTTGGTGATAAACTTCTTTGGAAAGATTGTAAATTACAACCTAATATCAAAGACTATCAATGAGATCTTTGATATTAGATCTAATCAAATGGATGATGATG
>BQNB010041696.1:0-22500 GCA_026074375.1 Tanacetum coccineum
ATATTTTATCAACACCGCAGATAATGAATGGATTAGGAAATTCATCAAAAACACAGACTCAAACTTAAGGGCACTTAAAACTACAATAAAGAACCTGGAGGAAAAAAGCTTATCAATTAACCCAAACAGTCCTTACTAATACAGGTGAAAAACTCAAGGAAAGAACGACCATGGGTAAGGAAAACGTAAAGGAGCCGGTTCCTCGTAACTTCCCCGTTGTTCAAACTTATGTGCCACCCGCGTAATTTCTAGGCAGCCCTTATAGAACTCACAAAACTGTTTACGCGATTGGAATTCCTGAGGAAATTGAGGAGGATGAAGGGGACACGAATGACGGTTGTGATAATATGGCCGAGGATGTAGAAAGGCTTAGGAAAATACTCATACCTTCCATACACGCTTTACCAAACCTTAAACCAATAGTGCAACCATATATGCCACTAGGACTAGTCTATAATAAGGCAAAAGTTGTAAGGGAAGAGGAACAAGATTATGATATTACTCTACAAGATCATGTAATGCAACCTTTGACTCCCCAGACAGTTCACATCACACCACCCGATGACGATTATGTAGCACCGGCTACTAATCCTATTTTTAATAAGCATTTGAACGAGTTCGGGGATGAGTTTGCTAATAACACCAGGGTTTCCAAGAAGATAGATAGTAACCCTATTAACGATTTAAATGAGCTCTTAAAGACATGTGATTTTGAGACCTTCATTCAGAAATTACTACACCAATTAAGCCCATCATCACATGGAACCGGTAAGACAAATAGGGAAATGAAATCTCATCAGCAGTATGGTTTTAATTTATCATTTCTCTACCCAGTAGCAAATTTACACCCTCATGGTATTTACTGCTACTCTCACTCGTACTTGATTTCAAGTGAGGGGAGGAACACCCTATTACTTGGCAAATAAGAGTAGAGTCAAGCTAGAGACTCGAACAAAAATAAGCGCTTCATGGGGGGCACCCCATGCCATCTTTTTATGTTTCATCCTGCATTTTAGTTGGTTTCTTTCGTTTCTCACTTAATTTTGAAGGTTCTCGCTATAAGGGATTGGAATTTAAGGTCTCCTCGACTCGTTTTCATGTGGTAAAAAGGTTATGTCTGGGCGTAACCTCATTAGTTACGCAGTAACAGATTTATTTACGGCGTAGTCTCCCGTATAAGTTACGCCGTAACCTTTCTTGATTCAAAATTTAAAATTTTATAAACTACATGATTACGGCGTAACCAATCCCATGATTACGCCGTAAAACCTTTTCTGAAAACTAAAATAAGTTTGAAACCTTTTTAAAAACCGTGTATAAGTAAATGAACTTTGTGGGTGTGTTCTCTGGAAACCCTCACGAGACTTCACTCATCCACTTGGACCACCAAGTGGTTTAAAAGGCTTGTTGCATATGCTAAATGCAACCGTGATTCCTACGAAAGTGAGTTAGACTTTAGTGTATATTATTCTTTGAACGTTTAATGCTTGTTGTTGTCTAGTGATTTTAGGGGAAAAGAGGTTGTTCTATAAACGCTTTGCAAGAAGTCATCTCTTGCAATTATCACTCGAAGAAGAGAGCAACGCTCATGGGAGTTTTTTTAAATTCCACTCTTATTCCAATTTATTTCATTTACTTAAATGTACAATAGGGACATTGTACAAACCAAGTAGGGGAATGGGAGTAGAATTACCACTTAACCTATATTTGCCTTCGATTTTCTAGTTTTCTTTGAAAAATGGTGCCTATTTTAAATTTTTTGACATATTTTTCTTACTAAACTAGAATGAATCTTTGCCGAGTACACTATTATCTTTTAATTAAATTGGTGAGCTTAAGCCTAATATTCCATTTTCATATATTTTACATAAATCCACCAAATACATGAGAGTGCCGGTAGTATTATAGACTTTAGAACTTGGCATGTACATCTTGTCAAGACCTAATTAGTTAGTTGGAATAGACGGTTTAAGAAGGCAGCATCTTAGGAAATCACCCAAAAAGCCTATATATGTGTGTGTTTATCGACTTGTCATACTGACTTGTCGACCTCCCCGTGTAAAACCCTTTGTTGCACTTAATGTTAGTGCAAGATACCCCTAAATCACCTTGTTAAGCCAATCCCTGTTTAAACCATATATGTTTCGTTACACCATTTCGCCTTAGCCTACCCTGTAGTCTTTATTTTTTGTGTTGAAATCTCGGGCTACTTAAGTCCATTATTTGGGGGAATGGGTACGAAAATTTTATGCAAGGAAGACCAATCATTAATGATCTATAAAGACCCAGACCCCCTGTATCATCATTTTCGATATTGTTTATCTCAAGTGGGGGGATGTGCATATTATATCAAATGTTGTAGGGGCAATAATAAAAAGATATAAACTCCTGTATCATTTGCATGTTTAAAAAGAAAAGATGGTGCAACTATAACCCATCTATGTGCTAAAAAATGTAAAGATGGTGCCACTATAAGCCATCTTAATGATTGTGAAGAATTGAGCTAGTAGCCCATTAGTAAAGATCAGATTTTCGGACTTAGACACTTGGACTTATGGATGGAAAGTAGCTAGCTATGACAACCTTAGATTATTTTAGACTATTTGTTTTGTGTTTTTATTTAACAACAATTATTGTGTATCCCGTGTCTTATCCTACCTTATATCGTTCTACATCCTGACCATTGGTTTTGCTAGAATGAGGGATTTGATTGCAATCATATATGTCTATTCCATCATTATGGATATGTATATGTGATTTTGTCGCCTTTGTTGGTGTAACGCTTTTAGGTAAGGACTGCAAGATGATTCACCCTTAAACCTATATGTCACCCTTGTTGCCTTTAAGACTATTTAGACCCTATTTCTAACTGGTGGAGATTTGTGTACTTTTCAAGCTTATGATAGAATACATACTATGACTGTACGATTGAGTGATCACCCAAAAAATGAAACCCATAGATTAGTGAGAGTATGAGTGTGATTCGTTGTTCCTTTCGTGAGGTGCTCGGTTGAGAATTTTCTAGCATAAGTGATTTTTAAATTCATATCTTCCTTGATAACTTAGGAGATGTCTTTTTGAGAATTATTTTAAAGGTTCTACTTGAGGGCAGGTAGAAGTCAAGTGGGGGGATATTTGATAACATCAAATAATTAATACTTTTATATATCAAATTCCCGCGTTTATTGCCTCACTTTATATCATTTTATTAATGAATTCGGTACTTAAATCATTTGTTTTGGCTAAAAAAAAAAATAAAAAAAAAAAAAAAAAAAGAAAATAAAAAAGAATTCAGGTAATTAGAGGCATTGGAACAGAAAAGATGCGAAAAAACGGCAAAATGAAGAAAATATGACAAAACCGCATTATGGAAGACATTACAGCGTAATTAACACAATAGATAACGCAGCAATCAATTAATAATTATGAAGATATTATGCTAACGAGTATATACGCGTTAACGTCCCACAAAACAAAGTTACGTTGTAATTAAATTATTGAAGAAAATATTAATGCTGACTAAGGGTTACGGCGTAACGTGTCAATGGAATTACGCCGTAACAATTTTATCACTAAAAGAAGGAATGCTTCGTCAGAAGGTTTACGGTGTAACGTGGTCGATGCCGTTATGCCGTAAAGTATGACTCATCCAGGGACCAAAGTTGTGCATATTTTATGAAGTTTATTTAAGTGGAGTGCCTTATTATTGAAAGTTGAGGGGCTAAACTCGTCAAGTGACCAAATTACATATTTTAGTATATATATGATTCGCATGAATCATAATTGAAAAAAAAATCATTCTCTATACTCGATGGTTTAGCAGCCAAATAGAAAAGGAAGAGTTATAGTTTGTACGCAGAGGTGTAGCAAACCCATCAGGTTGCCTAGTCATTCGGACTAGGGGATCGAGAGCATAATTTAAGCTACTGTTTGTAATTATAACTGTCAATTAGTAGTGTCAAATTGAATTCAGTTATTTTGACTTATTGGATCTAGCAATATGATTATTGATGTTATGATTATTTATTATGCTTTATTAATTGTTCATTTGCATTTAATTAATTAATTATCCTTATGATTATTAATTTATGATCTTATTGTTTTAGTTGCACCTTTATTAATTTATGTAGTATGTTTTGAAATCCTTGAACTCCCTGCTAGATTTTGATATGAGGTTGAGTGTATACGAGGTTTGAGTGACCCGCTTAACCTTTGTACACACGATTGATTACATGAAACCAACACTTGTAGATGTTACCCCTTTACCCATGAGGTTAGAGCCCTTAGCATTAATTCCCTGGTTAGGAGTGCGAGCTAATAGGAGACCACCTGTTAAATAAATTATATCTCATAAATAAAAGGAATCCTTAATCACTATCAACTGAGAATAGGTTAATTCTCCTTGCGAGTCCATTCCACTCAGTACACATAGGTTAGGTACATCTACAAAACTAGACCTAACGAATTTAGACCCCTTCTAAGGTTGTAATTAGACATTGCACATAAGATCATTAAATGCGGCTATCCTTCCTTGTTGTCTGTCACTATACCAATTCCCTTTTCGACATCAAGGCTTACCACCAAAGCATCCTGCAATAATTCTACTAAAATTCCAAACTGCTTTCTTTAATGCTTTCTTAGGTAGAAAATAATTCCGATTAGACAATTAAAGACACAAACCGTTCTTTGGGTTGACACCCATACTTACCAATCACTATACTATACACGATAGGTACACTGCTCTTTAGTACGTAGGAATAATCAAGGTAGTCAAGGTTTTATAAATGTAAAACATGACATAGTTTTTATCAAAGGAAATTACGCATCACTTTCCAAGTGTAGAACATCTTCATTTAGTAAAGAATCACTGTGTATTATCTTAGATAACTTGTTGCCCTTGAGATGTCGCTTCTGTTTAAATGTTATCTTTGATAGTTATGCACGATTCCTTATTAATAGATGGAGTTCTATTTATATTCTAGCTATGAGCTTGACACTGCCATATTGTCAATACAAACAAACTAACTAATATGGTGTTGTTTTATGCAAAGAAGTTAACCGCTAAACACAAGTGGGCGAATCTTATGTGTGCGAGGAACCTTACAACAATATGATAATGGTTTCTTAACTGCAAAGTAAGAAAACTATCACTCTACTAGGACTCCTACACATTTAATGTAAGTAGCCTTATTAAGAGAATGTGTCAAGATAAAAGGGTAAGCTACATGATTATGTTTTCTTGGAAATCATAAACATGGAGGTTGAAATTAACTTGAACTTACTATTAATTTACTTTAATTTAATAATTGTTATGTCTTCTAGTTAAAGACATGTACATTAAATCCTTTACTTGTGAAAAGACTATAACGTAAAGTAAAATTTATCCTGTTATGTCTTCTTGTTAAAGACATGTACATGGAGTCATTGACTTGGTGAAAGACTTATAACGAATAGTAATATATTAGATGTTTATGTCTACTTGTTAGTACATACACATTAAGTCATTGACTTGTTCAAAAGACTTATAAAAGGATCCAATTGGCTTAGTAATACTAATTGATGACCTGTAACGTTTTAGACTTAAGTTGTATAATAGGAAAAAGCAATTAAATATAATAAGATCAAATCTTATGTGGAATACCGTATTTTATGGTATGTCCAACAAGGGTAATCGAATTATATATTGATATTATTTGATTCATGGTGACCTTAACGTATTTAACTCCTAAAAGAGATCAAGGTTAGATATTTGAGTATGTCGTGGATATACCCAATTAGACTCCAACCTAGAAGGTTAATTAAGATAAATGAGATGTATCTCATTATGTCTTGATTGAAGTTCTATATTTGGTAAAAATCTTTTGGAGATTATTATTGACAAATGTCTAGAACTGTTAAGCGTATCTTAGTAGATACCCATAGGAAACGATGGGATGGCATTTCTACAACTCACACAAGAACAAATTTTGTGTTGCTCGTCATGCGGAGTTATTTGATAATAGTCTCAAATGTACAAGAAGCGAGTGGGAGTATGTAGGTCTTGAATTAATTCAAGAAGAAGATACATAAACCTTCTAAACGCACTAGCGAATGTCATACTAAGGCTAAACATGAAAATGATGAACCTTAGAATGATGATTACTCATATTCATAGATCCGCATGGATACCTCAGAAAAAAAATCTGAGATCTTGTATTAGGATAAGAGTTTGTCGATGGTTTGAGTCTTTTGTTGAAAATGATCTTTGAAAATGGATGCGAGCCGAGTTTGTTTTCGAGTTTGGTTTTGGATCTGTGATGAGAGATTCTTTAGTTTATTAGGTCTTTTAAGATCTATGAATTTATTGATATATACACGAAGAACAATCTGAGATCAAGATTATCTTTTATTTCTTCTTGATTTTAATTTTGATTTAAAACACAGATCTGATGGATTTTGAAACTCAAAACGCGTTTTTGAAACTTCCGAATTTGTCCAGTTTGACCAAAAGTCAAACTTCCGAATTTGAAAGTCAAATTTTGATAAAAGCAGTTATAGAACCGAGTTTGACCAGTCAACGTTTTTGTAACAAACTTTTTCCGAGTTTGACCAGTCAAACTTCCGAAAATGACTTAAAAACTGTTTGATATCAACAATAAGCACGAATAAGCTAATTTTGTACGAATGTTGCCATGACACTTACGATAAAACCGTAAGCATTCAATCTCGATAAAACCGAGATTAGTAAAATAAGCACAAAATAAGCTCTAAAAACTAAATAAGCACATGAAAAATCCAGAATAAGCATAGAAGATAACCAAGACAGAATAAGCTCGAAATAAGTAGAAAATGATGAAATTAGCTACTGAAAAATAACTTATCAGACCAGATAAAGCTCAAATAAGTATGATTGAATAAGCTGTCAAAATAAGCTTCTGGAATAAGCTAACGTGATAAGTTGTCTGAATAAGCTCTCCTAAACAACACTAAATCACTCCTGCAGCTCTGATACCACTTGTTAGGTCTAGAATTTAGGATCAATAAGCAATAGAGTGTGTGTTTAGGTGTTGTGTGTGTGCTTATTCTAGAGAGAGAAAGATAGAAAGTAGATAGAGAAAGAGAGAGGAGGATTAGAGAAAAGATAAGAATGAGATTAGAAGACACTTATGAGAGGTGGTGGTGGGGTATTTATACCCAATTATAAGGAAGATCAGGGAGCTCTTGTTTCTTAGCTTTTAGCTATTTGTCGGGTCTCGTGACTTTATTAAGTCACGAGCCTATCACCTAACATATTACACAATATTATTTCTCTATTTATTACAAGACTTTTATCTCAATAAGATCGTCACTTTTATCATTCCTAACAAATGGGTTCGAAGATTTTGGCACTTTCGTTGAAGACATATCATTATGATCATTGAAGACCCCCCAGTATTATCACTTTCGATATTGTTCATCTCAAGTAGGGGGATGTATTATGTATTTATGACAGGAGTATTGTAAAAAAATGTATGAATAAACTCCTTGTGTATTGTAAATGTTGGTTACATGTTACAAAACCAACAAGTGATGAAGATGGTGCAACTATAAGCCATCTGTTGATTTTGAAGATAGGGCTAGTATGTTTCGCAGGATCTCATTGTTACATCCGAAGCTAGCCCATTATTGAGATATGATCAGGTTTTCGCGCTTAGACACTTGTGTTTTATTTAACACCAATTAATGTGTACCCATACCTAATCCTTAATCTTTGATTTTACTCAAATTAGGGAATTGAATGCAATAATATATGTCTATTCCATCGTTATGGATATGTGTATATGGTTTGTCGCCCTTGTTTGTGTAACGCTTTTGGTGAAGGATTAGAAGATCCATACCCTATATCATTCTCCATGCCAACCCTTGGTTTTACTCGAATGGGGGAATTAAATGCAATCATGTATGTCTATTTCATCGTTATGGATGTGTATATATGGTTTGTCGCCCTTGTTAGTGTAACGCTTTTGGTAAAGATTACAGGATGATTCACCTAGTTTAACCAGTCTGTGTTACCCGTATTGCCTTTGAAAGCCATTTAGACCATAACTCTAGTTGGTGGAGATTTGTGTACTTTCCAAGCTTATGATAGGATACATGTTATGACAGTGCTATTGAGCTATCGCCCCGAAAATGAAACACTTAGACTAGTTTGAGAGTTGAGTGATTTTGATGCCCTTTTCGTGAGGTGTTTGCCTTTGATGTTTTCTAGCATAAGTAAATTATGAATTTATTTCTCCGAGTTAAATAGGGGAAATCGCTTTATAAATTATTCTAACAGTTCTACTTGAGGGCAAGTAGAAGTCAAGTGAGGGGATATGTGATAACATCAAATATTTAATACTTTTTTGTATCAAATTCCCTATCAAAATGCTTGTAATTATCTCATAAATGCCTGAAAATGGTACTTAATCACTTATTTATTGTTTTTAGGAAAAAAATCAAGCATTTGTGCAAGAAACACGGGATTTGGACACAAAACAAGCAAAATAGATTCTTAAGACATTTTAAAGGTTACGCCGTAACATAATTAAGGCAAGAATGGTCATCACAAAGGTTACGACGTAATCACTTACAAAGTTTACGCCGTAACACATCTCATTATGGAATGATGAGTCATCCAAGTCAGCGTTACGACGTAACAAGGACGTTGAAGTTACGCCGTAACATAAATTTTGCCTACGATAAATAAGCCCACTTCAGCATGATTATGATGTAACCACACACAAAGGTTACGCCGTAACAAGTTCAAAAAGTATAAATAGAGCCTTCATTCTGCATATTCATCATCAACCCTTCTACCACAACATCAAGGGGCGAACCAGGCTTCCATAGGTTGAAGAAATCCATCTGAAGTCCAAGGGAGAAATTACTTTACTTACTTTTGTATTTAATCATTCATAAACAAATCCTGTAAGAATTATGAGCTTTCAATCAACGAATCCCTCCATTGTTTCTTACTGTTCTGTTACCATGAGTGGCTAAGCACTTCTAGTACTGGCCTAGTTATGTAATTACTAATGTTATGATTAATGTTTCCTGTTTGATTATCGTTTTATTAGATATCTTTATAGCTTGTCATAGATCCCTACATTTTGGCAATATTGAAAGGTAGTTTTGATCCGGTTAGTCCTTTTATTAGGCAAACTATTGAACTTAGGATTACAAAGGTACTAGGATAAGTTAGAATCTATCCTAGTGTAGGAATCGATTAGATCACCGCCTTAATTACCCTAAATACTTAAAGAGGCGCAGGAACTCTTTTAGAGAGGGTTAATAATCTATTTAGGTTATAGACAAGTCTTTTGGATGGTTGGTACTTAATAGCTACAACCAGAATACCTTAACATCGAGACTTTTGAGCAATTGGGATCCATGGAAGTATAGGACATACCTCGAACGTCAATTCGAATATGTCAATATGAGAACACTAATAAAACGATACTTAGACCTTGCACTAGGAAACATGTCATATATATTAGTAATGAAGTAACTAGGTTAGCATGCTTTTCTCCCTATAGTCTTCTTCTTAATTTACTTTTTCGCATATACTTCCAGTCTTAATTCTCAAAACTATTCAAAACCATTTTTCAACCCTGTGACATTTCAAATTATAACTAATCTAAACTTAGCTCTTGGGACGACCTCAGATTTACCAATCCTACATTACACACGACCGGGTTCTCTGCCCGTTAGTGCGTGTAGACATCGGTGAACTAGTTTTTATAAATTTAAAACTTGTTAAATTATTTATTTAAAAGAAAATACGCATCAAGCATCAAGCCACTTAGCGTATTCAGGATATGATAATGTAGCTTTATAGTTAGTAGGTTCATTAAAATCCCCAAAACTATGCCCCTCAACTTCTACATTTAGACATAAGCATTCAGGAGCTTGATGTGTCCTTACGGACCTATGAATGGGAACAACATCTTCTTGAGGTTCGAGACTTTCTGCCTTAATAAGATGTTCTCTAGTGTTTTTAGAAGGGGATGTATCTTTATCTTGAATTTCTTCAAGTTCTACCGCCCTTCACTGGCTTCTTGAGAGATGAGATTCTTTTTAAAGAACTTAGCATACCTTGCAACAACAATTTTGTTTTTAGATGAGAAATAGAAGTAGTAACCCATTGTTTCCTTTGGGTATCCTACAAAGATACACTTAACAGATATTTGTTGGAGTTTGTCAGGCGTGTCACGCTTCACAAGTACCTCACATCCATAGACCTTTAGTAAAACAAGTTAGAAACTTTTCCATACCATAATTTATATGGTGTCTTATCAACCTTCTTGATTGGAACCATATTGAGAATGCATGTAGCAGACTCTAGAGCATAATCCTAAAAGGATAATGATAGAGATCAAAGTCATCATTGGTCAAACCATGTCTAGCAAGGTACGATTCCTCCTCTTAGACATGTCATTGTGTTGTGGTGTGTATGAAGGTGTAAGTCGTTGGACAATTCCATACACTTTCAGATAATCTTTAAACTCTTGACTTATATATTCTCCTTCTCAAACTGATCGAAGAGCCTTTATAGTCTTCCCGAGTTCATTTTCTACCTCATTTTTTAACGACCTTAAATGTTTCAAAGACTTCATATTTATGTTTAAGCAAGTAACATATCCATAACGCCTGAAATCATCCGTAAAGGTTATGAAGTAGCTAGGACCTTGTCTTGACACATGTCTAAGTGGACCACAAACATCAATGTGTATTAATCCAAGTAGATCAGTCGCCCTTTCTGTTTGATGCGGAAAAGGTTTCCTTGTCATCTTCCCAGATAAGCAAGATACGCATTGATTAAAAGTTTCATACTTCAATAAGTTTCATACTTATAGAAGTAAGATGGCAATGCCACATATAAGTAGAGTCCAAGTTATGCTTGGTTCTTTTATTGCTAACATTATAAATAGAATCAACATTTGGCACAAAATTAAGCATATCAATTTCATAAATACCATCACGTGGAATAACATTAAAATAAAGAACATTATTCTTAGAAACTGAAATATCATAATCCATAAATCATTGAACAAAACCATTGTCAACCAAACGAGAAACTGAAATAACACCTTTAGTTATAGCGTGTGCATCATGAGAATTGTCTAAACAAATAACTAGCCATTAGGTAAAACTAAGTCAAAACTTCCAATAGCTTCTACTTGTGCGCGCACACCATTACTGTGATAACCGGTGATTTTTCCTAGGTCTCAGTATTCTAAAACACTATGACTATATATCTACATACTTCAATTTCATCAAAATCTCTATAGCAAAACTCATAAGTTGACTTTTGTCGACTTCTTTTACGTAAAATAGTTACAGTATAACCTATTCCTAAATGACAAATTTCTATAATAATGAATCACTTTTGATTCAAATTTTTATATTCTAAACGTCTACGATATCATTTAATCACCTACCAAGAAGTCTTCTCGCGCGCCGTGAAAAACGTCGTCAACGCGTACCGTCATGACCATAAGTTAATTCATGTCTAAATACCTTGGGTCATTCTAATAAACTTATTTTATTAAGTTGATTCATATTTCTCAATAACGTTTGCATAAAACGCGAATTTACGGATTTCTCTTTGTGCTAACGGAAAACAGAGAACTACACGAGACTTAAATCAAGCCCGATACACTAAAGAATCCTAATGACTCTAAATAAACTTCTTTTAACATTTTAAGATGTCTAAACTGTAACTCTTGCGGATTTTCCAGTCTCATAATGTTCTATTTAGTCCTTTGACTTCTTGACTTTTATTGTTTCAGTCAGAGCAGCTATCGTATTAACGGTAGTTAATTTACTATATATTTGATCAATAATTCAGTTATTTCTTTAATTATCTTATTATGGATGATTATATTCGTATTTGATCAATTTCTAGGAGGTTGTCCCGCAAACAGCTTAAAATGTCAAATAACGCGTTCCTGCATGTCCAGAAATGGTCAATACTTAATCTAAATCAATTTAACTATAAACCTCATAGTGTGAATATTCAAAGTTTAAGTAAACATATTATTACATTCGTTAAACAACACAAGAACTTTCGGGTTATGTTATTAAATCACAAACTAAGAACGATAAGATAACCCGACACAAACTGAAGCAACCGAAGCCTCCTTTGGATGCCACCAAGGCTAGCCACCACAAGGAGACCACAAGGCATCATTTTAGCTTGTGCTCTCCCTTGGTACAACTATATTCTTCATTTTAGTTTTTCAAAAACACATAGGCATCCAAGATCACAAGATAATTTCTTTTCCTCTCTTCTATTTGCCCCTTGCGTCCGAAACATACACACACATACAACATGTCATTTTCAAAGTTTTGATCAAGAATATGAAGGTCTATGTTCGTCCGAGTTGATTCTAATAGGCGTGGGTTCATAAAAACAACGTTTGGGTTGTCGGTTTCGTGTCGATCTCATCTTTAAAACCCTCGTTGTAAGTCGTCATTCATTCAAATATTTTTGTACTTCTAGTAGCCTAATGATGCATAGATGTTAGTTGTACGGTGCATTTTCTAAAAATCAAACACGAAAATCTACGAAACACTAAATAAGGGTGCGTTTGGGTCGAACAAAAAAGAAAAGGGAAAAACTATGATTTGTCATTTTAGTATTTGGACGTGATGGTTGAATAACATTTATATACTAGACAACTTATTTCTTATTTAGCATTAAAAATAAGGATACGAAAAGCTTATTGAGCTTATTTTGGGCTTATATGGTTCGAACACTAAGGGAAACAAAAAGAAAAAAGATTTTGGTTATTTAACTCTTTTGTCATATATTTATAAATTATTTTAATAGCTTATTTTAAGGACTAGAAGTACTACATAGCTTATTAGCTTATTTATAAGCTAATTATACTTGTTTTGGGCTTATATGACCCACGGCCCAAAAAGGCCCAATAAGCCGTGGCTTATTATGGACCTTTTTGTGGTCCGGCTTATTTCCATGGTCTTTGTTGTAGCTTATTTTGTTATTTAAGAATTTACGTGGCTTAACGGCTTAATAATAAGCTAAGGATTGCTTATTGTGGGCTTAAAAGGGTCACGACCCAATAAGCTAAGCGCAAACCGTGGCTTAGTCTTGGTCGGTGAGCCTTGGCTTCTTTTGTGGCTTATTCGTTGGACTTATTTTCTTAATGGGCTTTGTTAATGGGCCTAAATCGGATTTAAAAAACTAATAATAATGTTTTGCATTATAAGCGAAAGCTAGTCATTTTAGATGTTTAAAGCGGACTTTTGAAAGCGATTTATACTTGTATATAAATTAGGATAGTCAAATAGTCGTTTAGAGGAAATGTGTCTTGTTAAACGTCATGAAATGTAGATTTTAGTATTTTGTCGGAATTGATTTATTTAGAAAAAGGTGTTTGGAAAATAAGGTTTTTAAAAAACCTTAGAAAACGTTACGAACGGGTCATGCCGAAATTTTATAAAAATATTACACTTAGAAATATTTCACTAAAACTTACTTTTCCAAAATCCGACAAAAAGACGAAATAATAAAATATTATTATTTTAATAAATCGACTAAAAGACAAAATATATATTTTATTGTTTTATAAAACATAAAACTCTTACCATTCATCTTGTGTATTTAAAACGTGTAAATACTCATACTATAAATAAAAACAATTAATCTAGATAACTTGGGGTTTATTGGGTAATTTGCCGAAACATGTCTAAATTCTTAATTCTTTAATTCCGGTCTATTGAATTCTTATTTCTAAAATTCTAAATTCTTAAACTCTTAGTCTCAGAAATTCCAATTTTTAAAGAGTCTCATTCTATTAATGATTATTTCTATAATTCTAAATTCTTAAGCTCTGGTTCTCGAATCTCTAATTCTTAAAGTCTTATTTCTGTAATACTTACTCCTATAATCCTGATTTCTTAAGTTCTAAATTCCTAAATTCTTATTCCTTTAAAGGCATAAAATTCATCAAGTTAAACTACTCAACCATCAAACAACCAATACTACTAAAAACAGTAATATGAATGTTTTCAAAACTCCTATGCATTAAACTGTAAGTACACATGTCAAACATAATTCTAAGTTAACGAATTGCTAGGTCGTGTCTGGAAGCCGTTGTACGCCGTTGTTTGACTATCATACTTTCAGCTACTAATCATTTTTGTTAAGGTAAGTTTTTGTAGCCCCATTTTCAAACTATTTTCCGTTAGGGAAATGATACTCAAGTCTATTTCATACATTTTTATCTGTGCAAAACAAATTCATACTTTTTGGACAATGCTATGTGCCTATGACTCCTATGTGAAAAACATGAGGACTATTTAAACAAGTTATGTGGAACTAATCATGTTGTACATGAGTTCTATATGAACTTCTATGCTAGGACAATTTGCCGACCTATGTTAGCTCCAACTAGTAGGCCCTAGGTGTGGAGGACAATAAGCGCTCAGACCATTTGTGAATGGTTAGTATCATTGGAATGCTATGAATCTATTTGAAATGCTATGATCAATCGAAACACTATGGTAGCATGGGATTGCTATGTGGAATCTAAATCTATTGCATGCATTCTGCTTTCATATTGCACATTTGTCCACAACTTAAATTATAGCACAACAACTAGGTTTACATCTAAATCTACGAGCTCACCAACTTTTAGTTGACCTTTCGAGTATCATTTTCAGGCGTGTTCATCAAAGTAAATCGAAGGTATATGATAATCAAACACCTCTACTATCGGGATATTTTTGGAGACGAGGGTTTTCAACTACTTAAAACTGAAATTTTTGAATGTACTGTAAATCTAAATTCTTGTAACAATGGATGGTATATCTTGTATCTTGAGAAATGTAAATCATAACGTCGCATCTCTTGTTTCCGCTTTTAGCGGGGTGTGACAGATTTATATCAGAGCCAATGTTATAGAGAATGCCTGTTTTTCAAAAATAAAATAAAAACGCAACTATAACCAAACTAAAGTTTTCATAAAACCTAGAACATGACTAAAGTTAACTAGCCCGAGCATTTCGTAGTTTATTCCTAAAGTACGCATATCCTGATCAACTATGCCTAATTCACGAAGGATTACAAAATGATAGGGGTGGTTTCCTTAAGTTATGTTAGAGGAGGGGGGACATGAAATTCTAAGATCACTTGAAAATAACTTGGCTATAAACGTACATGTTGTATACGTATACTTTCACTTTATACTCCTATATGAAATTCTTTGCAAGTGCTAAAACCTAAATCATCGTTGATTGCTTATTGACTTGCATGTTGCCTTGACTGCATTACATGACACCTTGAATACTTGCCCTATTTCTATTGCACATGCTTGTCTTGCATATTTTCCTTGCAAGCTCTACATGTGGCCTTACTACTATGTGATCTCTATCACTTATACTTGGCCGACATGCTTGCCTTGCAATGCACTATATGTCGCCTTGCATACTCATACTTTGCTGCTACTTACTCCTATATACAAGCAGACCTATACTACTATTTTCTATTCTAAATACTATACTAAACACTATTTCGAATACATCCCAACATTGAGTTTGTAAATACAATTATTTGCGTAAAAACGATATTTATATTTAATGATCTTCATGTTTTGATAATAACAAATATAATGCCATACTACGTAAAAGTTTACGTAAACAAGTTATTTAGTCGAAAGTTTACTTAACGACGACAGATCACTTAAGGTATGAATATGACATTATTAAACATAGTTAATGATCAAAGAAAAATATTATCATTTGCATAAACCTTTTCTAATCAAATGATTTAGACAAACACATGATTAATTATAAGCTAGTTATGTTAATCATGTAAGACAAAATAAGATTAACCATAAGTGGAAACAATCTTTCTAAATCTTTCTAAATCTAGAAGATCTTTCCTTATTAGTGATAAAAAAATATTTTACTTCTAGAAGAATCTATTAAACTAGATTTATAAGTACAAATTAATATTTTGTTAAGATTTGGAGTTAATCATAAAAAGACACAAGTTGTCCCAGCTGCACCTAACGAATCCAGCAAAACTAAAGGAAGGATCCAGTCTTAGGTGGATCCGTGGATCCGTGCGACAGTTGGTTGGGACAGATTTTGAATTTCAAATGTTGCCAATAAATAGCAACCTTAAGTCTTCATTTTAGACAACTCTTCACAAATATTTTTCTCTTTAGTTTTTATCATTTTCATATTCTTTGATCATTATACTTGTTTCATAATCCATTACAAGTGATCAACTCATTCCACTCTTTAGTGAAGAACACTAACAAAGATGTGAAGCTTCAAGTGTTATTAGTTTAGTTATGTCATCACGGTTGTGATAATCATTTATCTTGTATCTCTTGTGTTGTGTGTTGTGTATATCATATGTGTATGATAGGTTAGTATTTAGGCCACAAAATACATAGTGTGTTAGATTGGTTCTATCTCGAAGTAGAACTCGGTATTTAGCTTAGTACCGGAAAAAGTGTAAGCGACGTGTACGGTTTCTCCGCCTAAAGGGAGCTTGTTGACTAGTTGAAGAAGAAATACTCTAATGTTGGGTACTTAGGGAGTGGAGGTACGGGCGAAGAGGAAGCTTCGTAGCGAGCCACTATAAATAAGTGTGGGTTTGATCTTTCTTTGTCTTTACTTGTTTATACTTAGTAGGATACTTATTTTATCTTTGAATTTGATTAATTTTTACACTTTGTGTATATCTCTTGTGAGATCGGCATAAGTCACAAATCTAAGTTTTATTTATAAAGCGGTAAAAACTATTCAACCCCCCCCCCCTTTCTAGTTTCCACAATTGGTATCAGAGCCAGGTTACCCAAGATCTTTAACGTATATTGTACATTAAAGCTTGAATCGATCTATGAATTTGGATAACTTATGTGAAAGCAAAAGATTTAGATCTTTGGCATATTATCATGAATGGTGATTTTCCACTAGTTTTCCGAAACAAAGATACCCAAGTTTTAGAGGTTGTTCCTTTTGAAGAACAATCCGACGATCTTAAAAAGAAACTTGACTAAAAATAATGCAGCTAAAATGGTTCTTTATAATGCTTTACCTAAAAAGGAATATGAAAGAATTTTATTTATGTAATACGAGTCTAAAATATATTTAGCAATCGTTGTTTAATCACCCCACCATCAAAGGTAATAGCCAAGTAAATGATAATAAAATTGATTTTCTTGTTCAACAATATGAACAATTTACTATCCTTGAAGAAGAATCTATTGATAGTGGTTTTGCTAGATTTAACACTATTATTACTAGTCTTAAAGCTCTTGATGAAGGTTTCTCTAGCAAGAACTATGTTAGGAAGTTTCTTATGGCTCTACATCCTAAATGGAGAGCAAAGGTCACGGCGATTGAAGAATCAAAAGATTTGTCATCACTAGCTCTAGACGAGCTCATCAGCAATCTAAAAGTACATAAAGTTGTCATGGAAAAAGATTCCGAAATCTATAGAGGCAAAAAGGAAAGAGTTAAGTCCATTTCCTTGAAAGCTAAAAAAGAGGCTAGTGATGATGAAACTTTAACATCTGGAAGTAATGACGAAGAATATGCTATGGCCGTAAGAAACTTTAAAAAATTCTTTAGAAGAAAGGGTAAATTTGTTAGGCAACCAAGAGAAGAGAAAAGAAGTTATTCGACAAAGTGATGAGAAAGGAAGAAAGAATGAGTCTTTAAGAGTGATCGAAAATGCTTTAGATGCGGTGATCCAAATCATCTCATTGGTGATTGTACAAAACACCGCAAACTAAAGATCAATTGCCTTCATTGGAGGTTCTTGGAGCGATAGCGAAAATGACGCTGAGGACAAAACTAACAATGAAACTTGTCTCATGGCTCAATCGTCAAATGAGGTAACTCTTAACTCTTATTATTATAGTGACAATGCTTCTTCTCTTGATAACGGTAGTATGCAATTAGAATATGATAACTTATGTGAAATTAGCTTAAAAATCATTAACAAGAATAAAATTTTGAAAACTAAAAGAGATCTTTTAGAAAAAGAAATTTTAGAATTTGAACGAAAAAATTAAGAAACTTGAGAGAAATAAATAAATTGATATTATGTGTAAGTTGTGTCAAGAACTTAAGTTGGAAAACGCTAGACTTAAGGAAACTCAAGTTAAGTTTGTAAAATTTGATAAAAGCGCTAATACACTAATAGAAATGTTAAACAATCAAAAGTTATCTAGTTTTAAAATAGGTCTAGGATTCGATAGTAGTAAAGCGTCAACAAGTGGAACCAAACCCATAAACTTTGTTGGGTCATCTGCTGAAACTGCACTAGACGGATCCACCATAAAGGCGCACGGATCCACCATTCCTGGATCCGTGGATCCGTCAGGTAGTGAAAAAGCGGCATAACACGTTTTTAGCCCAGCTATGTCTTTTAGATCGGATTTTATCATTACTAGAAAGAAACTAATACATAACAAGATTGAAGAGTCAAAGAAACCGTATTTAAAACCATCACTTAAAAGTTGTTTGGGTTACGTCAAAACCAAGTCTAGGTCGAAAATGCCTCCACCTAGAAGAAATAACTTTTCACAACCAAGACACAACACACCTCAACCTAAAAGAAACTCTAGAGAACCAATTCACCAAAACTTCTATCCTATGAATTGGAATAACAATTAAAGTCAAGGTTTTGTACACATGGGAAATTGTATCCCATTTCAATATCCCAATCAATTGCAACAATTGCAAGGGATATACAACAATAACGTTTTCGGACCCATGAGATATTGAGTACCAAACGCTTGAATTTGTTTTTGTTGAAATAGGTATGCTTGAGAACGTGTTTGGAGCCGGACGAATGGATTAAAGATAGCGGTTGCTTCAAACATATGACCGGTAACAAAAGTTTATTCTCTATCTACAAAGCATACGACGGAGGTAATGTTATTTTTGAAAGTAAATTGAAAGGAAAAATCATAGGAAAAGGTACGATCTCAAATAATTCTCTTACTATATCCAATGTAGAACATGTAGACAACCTAACTTTTAATTTACTTAGTGTCGGTCAAATTTTTGATAATAAGTGTAGAGTCTTATTCACGGAAGAAGGTAGTGAAATAATTAAAGATGGTAAAATCATAGGAAACAGGATTCGGGAAAAATGGTTTTTATAATGAATTAGGAAATAAGTCTCAAGGAAAAATTATCTGTCTCGCCACGGTAGTCGAATAATCAACTGATGGCACATAGAAGCCTGGTTCACGGCAAATATGCGTTTAAGTCAATCTTTGTCATCCAAAGAATTAGTTAGAAAACTTACCTAGCTAAGTATGATAAATATTTTTTTGATGATCGCCAAAAATTAGGAAAGCAAGCTATGCAACGTCCATAAAAGCTAAAAAATATGGTTTCTACTAAAAGATGTCTAGAATTATTACATATGGATTTATTTGGTCCGTCAGCCATTAAAAGCTATGAAGGTAATTTATACACTTTAGTAGTAGTAGATGATTAATCTAGATATACATGGACTAAGTTTCTAAAACCAAAAATTAAGCATTTGAGAAATTTGAAATATTAAGTAGGAACATTCAAAACCAACTAGGAAATTCTATAGTAGCTATTAGAACGGATCATGGTCGGTAATTTGACAATGAAGTACAATTTGGAGCTTATTATGATGCACAAGGCATTACTTATAATTTCTCGGCTCCACGGACTCCACAATCAAATGGGGTAGTAGAAAGAAAGAATAGAACCTTACAAGTGTTTCTAGGGGACCTATGTTAAAAATGGAAAAAAACAAAAAAAAAGAAAAAAAAAAAAAAAAAAATAAATAATCATTCCATAAAAGTTTTCTGGTTTTTTTTTGTAAATCTTTGTTTTTGTATTGCTTAATGTCATTGATACTTCAACTTACATTCCTTATATAGAATCTTAATTCGACCAAAAAATATAGGAAAAAAGAAAATAACCCCTTCCTTATCCTTATGAAAAATATTTAGAGGTAGGAGGAGGAGAATTAACCTTTTTTTTTTTGTTTAGAATTTGTCAAAGTATTTGGATTTGGAAATAAGTGGTAGCAAAGTGTTCTTTATCTTAACTTACTTAAAATACTAAAGAACTATTTACCCATGTTGTTTGACCCAAAGTAATACGAAGGTATTGTTTTTCTAGGATATTCTTATAAAAAGTATAAAGCTTATGTTAGTTTTTTTAATAAAAATACATGAAAGTTGAAAGATCACTTAAATTGACAATTTGATAATATTTTAAAAGACCTCCCTCATACAAAATTATCAACCATTGGTGATGATGATGTTGGTTGAAAATGAGAAGAAGCTATAGAAAATAATACTAAAGTAGTAAACAATATTAATAAAGAAGATGAGTCGATAGAAGTTGACGAAGTAGTTATCATTAAGGATTCCAAGAATCATCCATTAGAACAAGTCATAGGTAATATTAACCAAAGGACATTAAGATCACAAGCCCAAAATCATAGTAATTTCTTTTGTTTTATTTCTACCATAGAACCCAAAAATGTCAATGAAGCATTAGGAGATGAAAGTTGGGTTATAGCTATGCAAGAAGAATTAAATCAATTTGTAGCTAATGATGTTTGGGATTTAGTTCCTCTACCCATGAGTCAAACCTTCATAGGAACAAAATGGGACTTTAAAAACAAACTAGATGAAAACGGTATAGTATCTAGGAATAAGGCTAGATTAGTGGCACAAGGATATAATCAACAAGAAGGTATAGATTATGATGAAACATATGCTCCGGTAGCTAGGTTAGAGTCTATTAGAATACTTCTTGCTATTGCTTGTGCAAATGATTTCAAATTATACCAAATGGACGTAAAAAGTGATTTTCCAAATGCTAAAAGTTAACACACTCCTAGTAGGATCGACTGCGTTGAAATTTCATCAGGAAATTCACAACAAGTTGCACAATTCACTCAAAACTTGGACGTCGACTCTGAAATTTAAATCACATACCCTTAATAATATATATATCACACTCCAATTGCCAAAAACATAAAACCATATCTCAATTTAGTTAAAAACCAACTATGTCCGTTTCCAAGAGAGTCACGGATCCACCAAATAGGAGATCCGTCCCTACTTAGGGAGATCCGTATGTCAGAAAATGCGAGTACTTACCAGGTTTAAACCAATTGGGACCACAAAACTCATTATCCAAACACACACAAACGAACCAAACACCAAAAACCCTCAAACAAAAGCTATAAAATTCGGCAATTGGAGCAATTAAACATAAAGATCATCAACAAATCATCATCTATAATCAATAATTGTAAGTGATTTCATCTTATTTTCCTTTTAATTTTGAGTCTAGGGTTTTGATTTTGTGCCAAACCAAATAATTTAGGGATTTTGACATTTCTTGCAATTTTTGCGGAATTAGGACTAAGATATAGTAATGTATAACTATTATAATTCCTGTAGACACCAAGATTCCATAATTGAAGTGGTTAGTCAAAATCAATTTTGGACAAAAACCCAAAATTGTAATTTTTAAATAAAAACCTCACGTCTAGGAATATTTTTTTCAAACCAAGTGTTGTTTAACTACATTGTTAATACAACGCAAAAACATTTTCTTCATGCATTAAGTCTCATGAATGTTCATAACGAAATGTATAATTCATATGAATTTTTCGTTTCATTCGACTAGAGCAATATCAAACAAAGGTTGTGCGTTAAGGTTTGCTTAATACTAGTATTATTACTATTTTTCTTTTGTTTGAGTCAAGCAAACTGCACATCCACATCTCGTCCATATAGACACACACTTAGAAATCACATCACATTTTAATTATGACATTTTTTCATTGAAATCACTATAAACCACGTAGGTACCAAAATGCCAAGCGAATATCAACAAGATTACAAGAAAACACTTGCTTATGCTCTAAAAATTTACAATGATCCCAACATGACCGAACAACATAGGGATATCTATAGAGCCTTAGAAAGTAGGTGTGTTCATGAAGGAAGAACCATTGACCAATGATTCTATAGAGACCTAATCAATGAGTCCGTAGCTAAGTTTGCCAACATAGGCTTTGATTGCTTACTCTCTTTAAAATGAGGAAATTTGTCCTAGGTTTATAATGGAATTCTACAAAACCTTTCAACTTGACAGAAATCTTAATAACAATCACTTCCATATTTAATTCGTAATCAACAACTGTCCGTTTAACCTTTCCCTTGAGCAATTTGTTGAGCTTAACTTAATTCCCAATCAAGGCATTTGTCTTTACTCTGATGCTTGGGGTCTTGATGAACTTGAGAAAAATCTTGAGCAAATTCCACCCTACAACTCAACCCTACCCGCTCTTGATGATGTCAGAAACCTTAATCCATCGAAGAACCATTTGTGAAAAAGTAACCAAAGGAGGAGAAACCATTCATAAATTACCAAACCAAATTAAGACAAATGAACTTTTCGCACATCTTTGACCTTGTGAACTTGTCATTAGGG
>BQNB010041696.1:27500-46591 GCA_026074375.1 Tanacetum coccineum
ATATTTTTCTATTTAGCTTTTAGCTTTTATCATTTTCATATTCTTTGATCATTATACTTGTTTTATAATCCATTACAAATGATCAACTCATTCCACTCTCTAGTGAAGAACATTAACGAAGACGTGAAACTTCAAGTGTTATTAGTTTAGTTGTGTCATCACGGTTGTGATAATCATTTATCTTGTATCTCTTGTGTTGTGTGTTGTGTGTATCATATGTGTATGATAGGTTAGTATTTAGGCCACAAAATACATAGTGTGTTAGATTGGTTCTATCTCAAAGTAGAACTCGGTATTTAGCTTAGTACTGGAAAAAGTGTAAGCGACGTGTACGGTTTTCTCCGCCTAAAGGGAGCTTGTTGACATAGTGAAGAAAACTCTCAAGTTGGGTACTTGAGGAGTGGAGTAGGGCGAAGAGGAGCTTCGTAGCCGAACCACTATAAATCATTGTGTCATCGGTTTGATCTTTCTTATCTTTACTTATTTATACTTCGTAGATTACTTATTTATTCATTGCATTGCTATCATATACACTTGTGTATATCTCTTGAATTCACGTAAGTCGACAATCTAAGTTTTATTTATAAAACTGTAAAAACTATTCAACCCCCCTTCTAGTTTCCACTAAGTTGTCAGACGGCCAACACTAAGTACGTTATTTTGGAGATATTATCTTGGTTATACTATTTGGGATACACTATTTTGAAAACACTATTTTGAAATACTTCTGTTACATACTAATTTGGGTACACATCTTTACAGTTGTTGCCCTATACTATTACGTCGCGATTATCGCATGCCCTATCTCTCCCACAGTACTCACTTTGTTAGAAAGTTTGAATACACCGCATTCTAAACCAAAGAATTAGATTATATCCTTAGTCGCACTAAGAATAACTCACTGACTAGCGTAATCGCAATTAGTGGACTTGTCATACAGTTAGGACCTTGGAGACTACAAATAGAACAATAGGATTCATAAGAGAGTGATAACTTTTGGGTGAGTCCCTCACGTCACTCATGATAACAATGGCTGCCCTAGTGTTCGTGTTCCGGAGATGGTACCAATATGGACGACCCAAAGTCTTTCGGTCAAAATTCTTATACAATTGAAACATTTTCTTGCAAACCTTACGAAGCACAAATTTTTTTTAGGATATTCTTTGGTTGATGGTTTTAAATACAAATCGTTTTGAACACATGTTCAAACGTCAATCTTCTTGAAAGTAAAAAAATCTAGACCATATACAAACAAAAAATAAATCTCTTAGTCGATATACAAATTTTTACAGATATCTTTTCACATGACTATAGTTAATGAAAACTTCAAACAATGTCGCTTCAAACTACATGGTCAAAATTTTATAATGGTTTACTCAAAATAAACGTCGTTAACAAATTTTAAAACCATGCCTCCGAGAAGGGACACGCACTATGTCTACGCCCTATTCGACCATTAGAAACGAACCGAACATCTCTGATTATCAATAAAAACTTTCGAACGCTCCGAGTTATTGACACCAGATTTTTGCCCTTAGGAAACTTTGATTCATAGATCAACATCTTCAACTTCTAATACGCCTGACTACACATTCCTCCTTGATGTTTTCACATCAGGGGCTATCTTCTACAATTCTTTTATATCAACTATAGGATTTTAGCAAAGGTTCATCTTCATTATTCAAACTCTAATTGGTCCTACTCTTCTTTTCGCGACCCCTTACTAACCTCAATCACACTACTCGACTCAACATGAGAAACTTCTTACGAGACATATACATAAGACTCTTGTGGTTTGTACAGCTAAGACATTGCGTTCCATACAAATCTTATCTCTATAATTTCAATCTAAGACTACGACTGCCAACCCCATACTACGAACTTGATATTCCTTCGCAATTCTTTCAATTGTCTTGGAACACCTTTCTTCACATTGGGAAGCCTTTATTCTCACTTCTTCAATCTTAGTATATGACGATCGTTCCTCCATTCAGAGATGCAACACTAATAATCTTTCTATCCCATGTAGTTTTTACCTCGACATTTGGTCAACGAATCCCTTCTTTAATGATTTCTTCAGTAACAAATTCTAATCCCTTCGATTCACGACAATACAAAGAAGAAGTCGCAAAACATCTTTTGACACCAAACGTCAAACGCGAGTAGGTCTTTCATTTTTTCTTTTACGTTGATCTTTTCGACTTTATTTTGACGAATATATCGACCTTCGTGAGTCCACAAGAAACCACAATTTCCACAAATTAGCTATACAGTGCAGCCTCAAACACGAACATATTGGTCAAAACCGAGGACACTCCCCTTCCCTTTTAATGTATTTCCCCTTTCTTCAGTAAACAATATTTCTAATCCCTTCGATGCATGTAACTCACACACAAATACAAAGAGAGAAATTTGCAAAAACACTCCTTTTTATTGGACCACCAAACCGTCAAACGCGAAGTAAGTCCCGCCCCTTTCATTTTTCATTTTAAGCTGATCCATTTTTCCGACTTTTATTTAGACGAATATAATCGACCCATTGATTTACGTGAGTCCCCATACAAGAAAAACCCTACAAAATTCCACAAATTAGCCCTATACAGTGGCCCAGCCCTCAAACAAATGAAACCTGGGTCCCCCCAACCATAATTACTAGTAACAAGTAAGTTCCATGGGTCCCCAAATCCAACCCCGACTCATACCCCGTTACGGTGCCACAAAGCCATTTTTTTTTTTTGGGGAATTTTCTAATAAAGAAAGGAACTGTATAGAGAATGACAAATTCCTATCCTCCTCTCCCCTATCGATAGATTAACATGTGATTGTTATGCAACATTTAACCCCCCCCCCCCCCAATCGTTGCTATACCAATGTTTCCCTTTGGAGAAAAACACTCAACTTTTTACGCTGTCCCGACTTTAACCCCCTAACCCTTCTTTTGCTAATTGTTTTTTTTAAGCCGAAACCTAGAAAAAATTGAGCAGTACTTTTCAAAAAGCCAATTAAGATTTTGGTAATAAACACACTTTGGTGGTTTTTAGCTTTAAATTTTCATACTAGTTTCCTTGTTTGATTGTAGTTGTAAGAGTTTTTAATTTAAATATTTTTTAAAGTTGCCCCTACTTAAGCCTTAAGGTTTTTATGTAAATAATTTTTTTTTTTCCCAGGAAACGGGTTTTTTTATTAAGCTTTATCCTCGGCTGAATTATAGGCCCCGCTTGATATAGTTTACTCTAGACCTGAACCACTCCATTTAACATTTTAAGTAAAATAAAATAAGCTTTGGATAAAAAAAAAACGCCCATGGTTTTTTAACTTCTAGTGGTATATCCTGAACCCATTGCCCTCCGTCAAGCTTTGTGGTAAAATCCATCAATACATAATCCTGGATTTTTGACCTTTCTATTTTCGCCCCTACAGTTGATGAAAAGCCCTTAAACCCTCACCCCCAATTGAAATTCCTAAAGTAGACAGAGCCCGTTTGAGTCCCCTTATAAAAATAAAAATAATAACAATTGTCACTCCGATATAATAGGACTAATGATCCCCCCCGTTTTACCCTATACTAAAGCCCAATTATTGGTTAGCGAAAATTTGGTTTCCACACTTTGACCCCCCGTACGAACATCCCCCCGGGGAATGGGTTGTTGTGTTAGGCGTAATTAAATAAAAACCCTAAGATACTAGCCCCTAAACCGATGAATTAAACCCCTAGTTTATTACCCTATTAAATAAATCCAGTTTGAAAAATGATTGAAGTTGTTCATGTCCCCCCCATCGGAAAAGAACCCAAACGAAAACTCTTCGTTTAGAAAGCTAAAGCCCCCAAACTAAGACGAGAAAAATAAGAATTTTTTTGAATTTCAAACTGTAAGAGGGAACTCTAAGTGAAAGGAACCCGAAAAATTTCTACTTGTAAAATCAAAAGAAAAGAAAACACTGCTAGAAAAAAAAAATGTCCCCCCCACTACCTTAAAAACTACTTGAACAAAAAATCAAAACGCGAACGTGGACATCAAGAACTAGGTAACTTGAATCCCGAACACCTAATCCCACAAATGCTCACGGAATATTTAGAGTAACAAACCAAAAGGATCAGGTTGACGGACTTTTGAAAAAATCTTAGGGATTTAATCCTACAAAACGCCTGTCCCCGATGAAAACATTCCATCAACTTATTCCCCTGAAAGGCCAATCCAAAAAGCCATAAGCCGTTAGAACCTAAAGCCTTGGTTTTAAAAAACCACTAGAAAAACCCACATTTTCCCTAGAAGTTAGAAACGAAACGAAAGGAGGACCAATAAACGATTCCATGGTTAAAACAAGACCTCACCTCTTCTTCCTTCACCACCAAAAAATAAAACCTGAAAACTTCACCGAGTGAAATTTTTAGGAAGAATTCCTTTTAAGGAGGGGGTTTTTTTAGACTGAGTGATAACTAAACTGTTGATTTTGTTCCTTAAGGTCTCCTTATGTAATTATAAAAATACTATGAAAACCTTTTTCGTATATCTACATACTTTTCAAGGTTTTTTTGACCCCCAATCCAAAGATTCCACTATAGCCAAAAACATCCAATAAGTTTGGACTTTTATGTATGACCCTTTCTTTTACGTAAAAACAGTTTACAGTACTAACAGGGCAAGCTAAACGACAAATTTTCTATAATAAAAATTGAAAATCCCACTATTTGGAAAAATTCAGGAAATTTTAATATTCCCAAAACGTCCCCAACGATATCCCATTGTTAAATCAACCCTAACTAGGAAAGTACCTTCCTTCCCCCAACCCCGCTAAGCAGCAAAAAAAAACAATCAATCAATGTCGGTATCGGCCAAAGCGACAATAAAGTTTAATTTTCATGTCCCCGTAGAATACCATTGGGGCGGCACGACAATAAGTTAATTCATGTCTAAATACCTTGGGTCATTCTAATAAACTTATTTTATTAAGTTAATTCATATTTCTCAATAACGTTTGCATAAAACGCAAATTTACAGATTTCTCTTTGAGCTAACGGAAAACGGAGAACTACACGAGACTTAAATCAAGCCTGATACATTAAAGAATCCTAATGACTCTAAATCAACTTCTTTTAACATTTTAAGATGTCTAAACTGTAACCCTTACGGATTTTCCAGTCTCATAATGTTCTATTTAGTCCTTTGACTTCTTGACTTTTACTGTTTCAGTCAGAGCAGTTACCGTATTAACGGTAGTCAATTTACTATATATTTGATCAATAGTCTAGTTATTTCTTTAATTATCTTATTGTGGATGATTATATCCATATTTGATAAATTTCAGAGAGGTTGTCCCGCAAACGGCTTTAAATGTCAAATAACGCGTTCCAGCATATCCGTAAATGGTCAATACTTAATCTAAATCAATTTAACTATAAACCCCATAGTGTGAATATTCAAAGTCTAAGTAAAAATATTATTACATTCGTTAAACAACACAAGAACTTTTGGGTCACGTTATTAAATCACGAACTATGAACGATAAGATAACTCGACACAAAACGAAGCAACCGGAATTTAACCCCTGCCCTTTTCGTGAGTTTGAATGTTCTAATATTAGTCCTTTGACTATTTGGCGTTTACTAGTTTTATTAGAACTTGTACCGTGTTAACGGTGATGGATTTATGAGATATGAAGTGTTTTATGGTTTATTGTGTATAATAATCCTTTTTAGAGGTTATTATTGTGTTATTTATATTCTGGGTGGTTGATCCGTGAATTTTGAGAAATGCCAAAAAATGAGTCCCGACACGTCCGTTAATGTCCAAATGAGTTTTGGGGGAGTATAAGGTGTAAATATATCGTGTAAATACTCTAGGTTAATGTAAAAGTATTTTTAAGGTGAATGAAAATGCTAATTAACTTTGGGGAAAATTTTACGATCAAGTTTTATGAGTTTTTAAGTGATCCCGACATGAAAAGAAGAACCCAAGACCCTCCTTGGATCCTATCCGGCGTCAAGACAAAGGAAGGGAACAAGAAGGCTAAACTTTAGCTCTTGTGTCTCAACCTTGGTACATAATAGTTTTGTTTCCATTCAAACATGCATAATTCATTTCTCTTTCAAAAATATAACACACACACTTGTGTGTTTCTCTCCTCTTGCGTCCGAAATAAGCCAACACACACACACTTCATTTTTCAATTTTGATCAAAAAACATGGTGGTTTAGAGTATTTTTGGGGTGATTCTAGTGTTCGGGTATTCATTAAAACAATGTTTGGATTGTCTGGTTCGCGTCAAAAATTATTTTGAAGACCATTCTTGTAAGTCTTTCAAATTTAAATTTTACTTGTCCTTTTGGGTTGTTAGTGATGCATAGATGTAAGTTGTACAAGTTGATCGTTGTAAAAATCAAAATTTGAAAACGAAACGAATAGAAAAGGGGTGTTGGTTTGCTTCGAACTCAAGAAAGGAACAAAGGGGTTTGTTAGTTTTGATATTATGGTCGTGATGGTTGAAAAACATATATTTTCTAGGTAGCTTATTTAGTATATGGCTTATTTGGGCTTACTTTTAAGCTCGAATAGCTTATTAGCTCACGGCTTTTTGGGATAACACAAGGATGGAGTTTTTGGTTATTACCTTAGTATGTCGTATTTTTGCGGACTATTATTATAGCTTATGGTGATAATCAAATACGATACGTAGCTTATTAGCTTATATTTAAGCTTAATATATAGATTTGGAGCTTATAGGCTCACGGCCCAATAAGCATCAATAAGCCGTGGCTTATTTGATGGCTTATTGTGGTCCGAATTACTTTGTTACTTATTGGTTTGGACTTATATGTAATAATGGGCCTTGGTTTTGGGCTTAGAACGTATTTTTCATATATAAAAACCTTAATGGATCCTTATTGGGCCCTAAAGCCCAATAAGAGTTAACTAGTCGTTTTAGGAGTTTTGACGAACTTTTGAGAAGTGAAAAATACTTGTGATGTTATATTGAAAGTCGTTTTGAGAATGTATTTTGGGTAAACATCGTGAAACGTGATTTTTGGGAATTGACCAGAAAGTATCGAAATGTTGGAAATTGTTGAAAATGAGGTTTAAAAACTTTGGGAAACGTTATATAAATGAACGGGTCATGCCGAAATTTTATAAAAAACTCTATACTTAGAATTTTTACTTCAAACGTAATTCTTGATTTAATAATTTAATATTATTATTTTATTGTTTTAATACGTCGACTAAAAGACGAAAAATATAATTTTTCTCGAAACTTTTCTAAAATGTTTAGTGTAAATAAACATTTCATTTCGTAAATTATAAATGGTATATTTAGGGTAACTAAGTGTACCGAATGGATCTATCAAAGTATACTTATAAGTATTTAAAATAAGAATTTACTTATATGACTTAACTATTTTACGTAAATAGTACAAGTATATTGTACTAAGATATGAGCCTGATATGGTATCTGTTGTTGTTAAGTCGTCAACCATCACACCACTAAAACGTTAAAGATAACCGTACAACATGCGTCTAACCTCTATGCATCAAATCTGAAAACTATTTTGGAAATGAATGATTAAAATTAGACATTAACTGGACTAGGTCGTGTGCGGACGTCGTTACATTTGCTTGGAAAATAAGTTTGTTGTTGGAGACAGTTGCTTGAGGTGAGTTCTCGTAGCCCTATTTTTACTGTTTTTCTGTTTGGAAAAAATGATACTCAAATGTGTTTTGAACTATTTTCTAAACTGTGTAAAACGTAGTTTTGTTTTTAGGACAATTTGTATGCTTATGACTGCTATGTGAATATATGTAATGTAATTTTACTTGCATGTACTGTGTTTGGCATGACAAGGCTTGTGATTTTACTTGCATATACTGTGTTTGACATGGCAAGGGTTGTGGTCCTGCCCTAATATAGTGCTCTAGCTGGTAGGCCCTTTAGGTGCGTAAGTGACATATCGAAGTTACGGCTCTAAGAGCATTGGTATATGTTGGTTTTGGTGACTAGCGGGGATGCTAGGTCATCGCACATGATTAGCGAGGATGCTAAGTCATGGGTTTGTTGTATATATTTACTGTCATGTAGCACTATTTTCCATTGTTTAATTGATTGGCACAACAACTGGGTTTTAAGTCAAACCTACAAGCTCACCAACATTATTATTGACGTTTTTGAGTATCATTTTCAGGTGAAGTTAATGATCGTTAAGGTTATGGTGCTTGTAGCAGACTTTTAGAGAATCCCGTAGGAATCTTGTTTGAGAAGTCTTGCATTTGATGTATGTTATGGATTGTTTTTTTCTTGAGGATTGAGGTTTAAGGTTGTGTGGACCCGTGTGTGGGCTTATGATGGTAATAATTGGCGACTATGTGTTGTGTTCTTGATTTGGGACATCACTCAAGGTTGTATTGAGGTTGATGGTCATCATGACACTTTTCATTTATGCATCTTAGTATTTCTCTATTTTGTATCTTGTGTTATGATTGATCATTATGTTGCATTCCCGTGTTTCCGCCTATGACGGGGTGTGACAGAATGGTAATCAGAGCCAAGGTTATAGAGAACTAGGTGGTTTGGCCTAGACTATAACCTAGTAACCTTCATATAGTTTCATTATAGGATCTATGTGCGTGGTGTTTCGCTTATACGTTCTTATGTGGATATAGGGTATAGCATTAGTTAAGTCATTCATTGAAATGTGTGAGCCTAATACTAAGTACCACTGGGAAAGGATGCGGGTATAAATGCGGTGGCCAACGTAATTATAAATGTATCACGACTCACGCATATTTAGTATTATCATTCGCACAAATCGGTGTTGACACCTTAGGACCGTATTAGGCGTATAGTGTATTAAGTTATCCTATACGTGTTGACCGTACCGCCTACCTAACATTGCCCATGTTCTTCCTCGTGTAGATAATGCCGCCAACGATGATGACTCGAAGTGCTAGACGGCCTGCTGCCGCATCACGAGGAAGGGGAACGGGTAGTCAAGCCGGTAGAGGTGGTGGTAGGACTAGAGGTCATTCTGGTGATCAGGATGATGGTAAGATTGATGGTCAAGCTGGCCAAGTAGGTGGTCAGGGTAGTGAAGTGAATGATGGTGTTAACAAGGTCCCTGACTTCTCCACCATCAATGCACAGCAGTTGCAGAATTTACTTCCCACTATTGTAGCCTAAGTAGGTGACCAAGGTAGAGGTCAAGGAAATGGTAGGAATTAAAACGACGATGTCATCAATGAAAACATCCGGGGTGATGTTAGTAGAGGTTGTACCTATAATGAGTTCTTAGCTTGTAACCCTAAGGAGTATGATGGTAAGGGAGGTGCTATAGTGTATACATGTTGGATTGAGAAGATAGAGTCAGTTCAGGATATAAGTGGGTGTAGGGATAGTCAGAAGGTGAAGTACACTACTGGTTTATTTGTTGGTAAGGCTCTCACGTGGTGGAACTCTCAAATCCACACACGAGGTCAAGAAGCCGCTGTAGGTATGTATTGGGAAGACTTTAAGACATTGACTAGGGAAGAATTTTTCCTAAGTAATGAGATGCAAAAGTTGGAAACTAAGTTGTAGAATCACGCCATGGTCAGGACTGGCCACGCTGCGTATACTGATAGGTTTCATGAGTTGGCTAGGTTAGTTCCTTACTTAGTAACCCCTGAAGGTAAGAGGATTGCAAGGTATGTCTATGGCCTTGCTCTATAAATTTGAGGAATGGTGGCAGCAACAGAGCCAAAGACCATCCAAAAGGCCATGCAGATAGCTGGCACATTGACTGATGAAGCCCTTAGGAATGGATCCATCAAAAAGAACCCTGAGAAGAGAGGAAATGGGGGAGAACCTAGTAAAGATAGGAATGGAAGGGAGGATAACAAGAGAACTAGGATCGAAAATGCCTTTGCTACAACCACAAACCCTGTTAGGAGAGAAAATACGAGTGCGGTACCCAAGTGTACCACCTGTAACACTCACCATCCACTTGAGGTGCCTTGTCGCGCATGTTTTAACTATAACCTCCCAGGACATTTTGCTAAGGATTGTAGAGTGGTGCCCAGGAATGTAAACCCCATCAATGCTAGAAACCTAATTGTTAGTTCCTGTTACGAGTGTGGTAGTACCGATCATATCAAGTCAGCTTGTCCTAGGTTGAATCAGGCTTAGAGGCCAGGGGGAAACCATCATAACTAAGTCATGGCTGTTAATGGGGGCTAGCGTTATGGAAACCAAGGGAATCAGTCAAGAGGTAGGGCATTCATGTTGGGAGTAGAGGAGGCTCGCCAAGACCCGAACATCATGACGGGTACATTTACTTTGAATGATCACTTTTCCACTACCTTATTTGACTCTAGTGCCGACTATAGCTTTGTTTTCACTACCTTTATACCTCTGTTAGACATAGAGCCCAGTGAATTAGGTTTTAGTTATGAGATTGAGATAGCTAGCGAGCAGCTAGTAGAAATTGATAAAGTCATTAAGGGTTGCAAACTAGAAATAGAAGGTCATGTGTTTGATATAAACTTGATACCCTTTGGAAGCGGGAGTTTTAATGTAATCATAGGAATGGATTGGTTGTCTGACCATAAGGCTGAGATAATTTGTCATGAGAAAGTAGAGAGGATACCACTACTAGATAACAAGGTGCTTAGAGTATTAGGAGAGAAACCGAAAGAGAATGTGAGACAGTTGATGAGTACTAGGACTAAGGAACAGAAGCAAGAAAAGATCATAGTAGTGAAAGATTTTCCCGAGGTATTCCTAGATGATCTATCTGGATTGCCGCCTATTCAGGAAATCGAGTTTTGGATTGAGTTAGTCCCTGGAGCGATGCCAGTTGCAAAGTCTCCCTATCATTTGGCACCTTCTGTATTGGAGGAGTTGTCGGGCTAACTCAAGGAACTCCATGATAAAGGTTTCATTCGACCAAGCTCATCGCCTTGAGGAGCACCAGTATTGTTTGTTAAGAAAAAAGATAGATCCTTTATGACGTGTATTGACTATAGAGAGTTGAACAAGTTAACCATTAAGAATCGTTATCCACTCCCTAGGATAGACGACTTGTTTAATCAACTTCAAGGATCACAGTACTTCTCTAAGATAGACACTAGGTCTGGATACCATCAGCTGAGAGTGCATGAGGATGACATTCCAAAGACTTTGTTTAGAACTCGTTATGGACATTTCAAGTTCACAGTAATGCCCTTTGGTTTGACTAACGCACCAGCGGTATTCATGGATCTGATGAACCAAGCATGTAGGCCTTATCTGGACAAGTTTGTGATAGTGTTCATAGATGATATTTTAATCTATTCTAAGACCCGAGAAGAGCATGAAATGCACCTAGGATTAGTCTTAGAATTGCTCAAGAAGGAGAAACTGTATGCTAAGTTTTCTAAGTGTGAATTCTGGTTGCGAGAAGTATAGTTTCTAGGACATGTGATTAATGGAGATGGTATTCATGTAGACCCTAGTAAGATTGAAGCTGTTGAGAATTGGAAAGCCTCTAGAACTCCGTATGAGGCTCGTTCATTCTTAGGATTGGTAGGGTATTACTGTAGGTTCATTAAGGACTTTTCTAAGATAGCTAAGCCGCTTACTGTCTTGACTCAGAAAAGTAAGACCTTTGACTGGGGTGAGGAGCAAGAGAATGCATTTCAAACTTTAAAGGATAAGTTGTGTAATGCACCTGTTCTAGCTCTCCCCGATGGTCAAGAAGATTTTGTGGTGTATTGTGATGCATCAAGCCTAGGATTAGGATGTGTGTTGATGCAAAGAGGTAAAGTGATAGCTTATTAATCTAGGCAGTTAAAAATCATGACAAGAATTACACCACCCATGATTTGGAAGTGGGTGTGGTTGTGTTTGCCCTTAAGATTTGGAGACATTATTTGTATGGGACAAAGAGCATCATATATACTGATCATACGAGTCTCCAACATATCTTAGGTCAAAATGAATTGAACATGCGACAGCGTCGCTGGATAGAGCTTTTTAGTGATAATGACTGTGAAATTCGCTACCACCCTGGTAAGGCAAACGTAGTAGTTGATGTGCTGAGTAGGAGGGAAAGAGTGAAACCTAAGAGAGTTAGAGCTATGAACATGACCCTTCAGTCGAGTATCAAGGATAGGAAACTAGCAGCTCAGAAAGAGGCGTCTAATGAGTCCGTGGGATTGCAAAAAGGTTTATATGAGTTGATTAAGCTTAGGAGTGATGGAGCAATGTATTACATAGATCGAATATGCATTCCTTTGAAGGGTGATGTGAGAACCCAGATAATGGACGAAGCCTATAAGTTGAAGTACTCTATACACCCAGGAGCTGATTAGATGTATTATGACCTTAGAGATAGGTATTGGTGGTCGGGAATGAAGAAAGACATAGTTGTGTATGTGTGTAGGTGTTTGACTTGTTTGAAGGTTAAGGCTAAGCATCAAAGGCCGTTTGGCTTGCTCCAGCAACCTTGGATTCTCAAATGGAAATAAGAAGGGATAGCAATGGATTTTGTAACTAAGTTACCTAAGACTAGTAGTGGGTATGACACAATATGGGTTATTGTGGACCAATTAACTAGGTCTGCTCATTTTCTACCTATGCGTGAGGATTATAAGATGGATAGATTTGCTAGGTTATACCTGAATGAGATTTTTGCTAGGCATGGTGTGCCGATCTTGATCATATCTGATCATGATAGTCGGTTCACATTAAGGTTTTGGCAGTCAATGCAAGTGGCATTAGGAACCCGTTTAGACATGAGTACGGCTTACCACCCTCAGACAGACTATCAGAGTGAGCGTACTATTCAAACTTTGAAAGACATGCTTAAAGCGTGCTTCCTAGACTTCGAAGGAAGTTGGGATGTTCATCTTCCATTAGTTGAGTTTTCGTATAACAATAGTTATCATTCTAGTGTGAGATGTGTGTCGTTCGAGGCTTTGTATGGTAGGAAGTGTCGTTCCCCAATTATGTGGGCAGAGGTTAGAGAGGTAGGACCTGAGTTAGTGCAAGAGACCACTGAGAAGATCTCGCAAATTAAGGATAGACTAAAGGATGCACGTGATCGTCAGAAAAGTTATACTGATAAGAGGAGGAAGCCTCTAGAGTTTAGTGTAGGTGACTATGTCTTGCTCAAAGTGTTGCCTTGGAAAGGTGTGGTACACTTTAGGAAGAAGGGGAAATTATCACCTAGGTTTGTTGGACCTTTCGAGATCATTGAGAATGTAGGCCCAGTGGCATATGGTTAGATTTGCTTGAGAAGTTGAATGGTGTTCATGACACATTCCACGTGTCAAACCTTAAGAAGTGTTTCGCTGATCCAACACTGCAAGTACCTTTAGATGAGATCCGAGTTGATGCTAAGTTGAACTTTGTGGAAGAGCCTATGGAAATCTTGGAATGAGAGTTCAAGAAAATGAAGCGGAGTAGAATTGCCATCGTCAAGGTTTAGTGGAATTCGAAACGTGGACCTGAATTCACGTGGAAACGTGAAGATCAGATGAAAATTAAGTACCCGCATCTATTTAGTGCTGATAAGTAATCGAATTTTTGGGGTGGAATTCTTTTAAGGGGGTAGAATGTAACCCCTGCCCTTTTCGTGAGTTTGAATGTTCTAATATTAGTCCTTTGACTATTTGGCGTTTGCTAGTTTTATTAGAACTTGTACCGTGTTGAAGGTGATGGATTTATGAGATATGAAGTGTTTTATAGTTTATTGTGTATAATAATCCTTTTTAGAGGTTATTATTGTGTTATTTATATTCCGGGTGGTTGACTCGTGAATTTTGAGAAATGCCGAAAAACGAGTCCCGATACGTCCGTTAATGTCCAAATGAGTTTTGGGGGATTATAAGGTACAAATATATCATGTAAATACTCTAGGTTAATGGAAAAGTATTTTAAGGTGAATAAAAATGCTAATTAACTTTGGGGAAAATTTTACGATCAAGTTTTATGAGTTTTTAAGTGATCCCGACACGAAAAAAAGAACCCGAGACCCTCCTTGGATCCTATTCGGCGTCAAGACAAGGGAAGGGATCAAGAAGGCTAAACTTTAGCTCTTGTGTCCCAACCTTGGTACATAATAGTTTTGTTTCCATTCAAACATGCATAATTCATTTCTCTTTTAAAAATAAAACACACACACACTTGTGTGTTTCTCTCCTCTTGCGTCCGAAATAAGCCAACACACACACACATCATTTTTCAATTTTGATCAAAAAACATGGTGGTTTAGAGTATTTCCGGGGTGATTCTAGTGTTCGGGTATTCATTAAAACAACGTTTGAGCTGTTCGGTTCGCGTCTAAATATATTTTGAAGACCATTTTTGAAGTCTTTCAAATTTATTTTTAACTTGTCATTTTGTGTAGTTAATGATGCATAGATGATAGTTGTACAAGTTGATCGTCGTAAAAATCAAAATTTGAAAACGAAACAAATGGAAAAAGGGTGTTGGTTTGCGTCGAACTCAAGAAAGGAACAAAGAGATTTTGTTAGTTTTGATATTGTGGTCGTGATGGTTGAAAACATATATTTGCTAGGTAGCTTATTTTATATATGGCTTATTTGGGCTTATTTTTAAGCTCAAATAGCTTATTTTGAGCTTATTAGCTCTCGGCAATAATAAGGGGTACAAGAAAAGTATTTTTGGTTATTACCCTAGTATGTCGTATTTTTGTGGACTATTATTATAGCTTATGGTGATAACCAAATACGATACGTAGCTTATTAGCTTATATTTAAGCTTAATATATAGATTTGGAGCTTATAGGCTCACAGCCCAATAAGCATCAATAAGCCGTGGCTTATTTGATGGCTTATTGTGGTCCGAATTACTTTGTTAATTATTGGTTTGGGCTTATATATACTAATGAGCCTTGGTTTTGGGCTTAGAACGTATTTTGCATATGTAAAAACCTTAATGGATCCTTATTGGGCCCTAAAGCCCAATAAGAGTTAACTAGTCGTTTTGGGAGTTTTGACAAACTTTTGAGAATTGAAAAATACTTGTGAAGTTATATTGAAAGTCATTTTGAGAATGTATTTTGGGTAAACGTCGTGAAACGTGATTTTTGGGAATTGGCCGGAAAGTGTCGAAATATTGGAAATTGTTAAAAATGAGGTTTAAAAACTTTGGGAAACGTTATATAAACGGAACGGGTCATGCCAAAATTTCATAAAAAACTCTATACTTAAAATTTTTACTACAAACGTAATTCTTGATTTAATAATAAAATATTATTATTTTATTATTTTAATATGTCGACTAAAAGACGAAAAATATATTTTTTCTCGAAACTTTTCTAAAATGTTTATTGTAAATAAACGTTTCATTTCGTAAAGTATAAATGGTATATTTATGGTAACTAAGTGTACCGAATGGATCTATCGAAGTATACTTATAAGTATCTAAAATAAGAATTTACTTATATTACTTAACTATTTTACGTAAATAGTATAAGTATGTTGTACTAAGATGTGGGCCTGATATGGTATCTGTTGGAGTTAAGTCGTCAACCATCACACCACTAAAACGTTAAAGATAACCGTACAACATGCGTCTAACCTCTATGCATCAAATCTAAAAATTGTTTTGAAAATGAATGATTAAAATGGGACATTAACTGGACTAGGTCATGTCCGGACGTCGTTACATTTGCTTGGGAATTAAGTTTGTTGTTGGAGACAGTTGCTTGAGGTGAGTTCTCGTAGCCCCATTTTTAATGTTTTTTCGTTGGGGGAAAATGATACTAAATGTGTTTTGAACTGTTTTTTGAACTGTGTAAAACGTGGTTTTGTTTTTGGGATAATTTGTGTGCTTATGACTGCTATGTGAATATTTGTAATGTGATTTTACTTGCATGTACTGTGTTTGGCATGGCAATGTTGTGATTTTACTTGCATGTACTGTGTTTGGCATGGCAAGGGTTGTGGTCCTGCCCTAATATAGTGCTCCAGTGGTAGGTGGCCTTTAGGTTTTGTGTAGTGTCATTTCGAAATTGCGGTCTAAGAGCATTGGTATATGCTGGTTTTAGTGACTAGCGGGGATGCTAGGTCATCACACATGATTAGCGGGGATGCTAAGTCATGGGTTTGTTTCATATATTCACTGTCATGTGGCAGTATTGTCCATTGTTTAATTGATTGGCACAACAACTGTGTTTTGAGTCAAACCTACGAGCTCACCAACATTGTTGTTGACGTTTTCGAGTATCATTTTCAGGTGAAGTTAATGATCGCTAAGGTTATGGTACTTGTAGCAGACTTTTAGAGAATCCCGTAGAAATCTTGTTTGAGAAGTCTTGCATATGATGTATGTTATGGATTGGTTTTTTTGAGGATTGAGGTTTAAGGTTGTGTGGACCCCTGCGTGGGATTATGATGGTAATAATTGGCGACTATGTGTTGTGTTCTTGATTTGGGACATCACTCAAGGTTGTATTGAGGTTGATGGTCATCATGACACTTTTCTTTTATGCATCTTAGTATTTATCTATTTTGTATCTTGTGTTATGATTGATCATTATGTTGCATTCTCGTGTTTCCGCCTATGACGGGGTGTGACACGGAAGCCTCCCTTGGATGCCACCAAGGCCGGCCATCACAAGGAGACCACAAGGCACCATTTTAGCTTGTGTGTCTCCCTTGGTACAACTATATTCTTCATTTTGGTTTTTCAAAAACACATAGTCATCCAAGATCACAAAATAATTTCTTTTCGTCTCTTCTCTTTTCCCCTTGCGTCTGAAACACACACACACAACACGTCATTTTTCAAGTTTTGATCAAGAACATGAAGGTCTAAGTTCATCCGGGTTGATTCTAATAGGCGTGGGTTCATAAAAACACGTTTGGGTTATCGGTTTCGTGTCGATCTCGTCTTCAAAACCCTCTTTGTAAGTCGTCATTCATTCAAATATTTTTATACTTCTAGTAGCCTAATGATGCATAGATGTTAGTTGTACGGTGCGTTTTCTAAAAATCAAACACGAAAAGTGAACGAAATCACTTAAAGGGTGCGTTTGGGGTTCGAACAAGAAAAAAATGGAAAACAAGAGTTGATCATTTTAATATTTTGGACGTGATGGTTGAATAACATTTATATACTAGATAGCTTATTTCTTATTTAGCTTAAAAATAAGGATACGAAAAGCTTATTTGAGCTTATTTTGGGCTTATATGTTCGAATACAAAAAGGAAAATGGTTTTGGTCGTTTACCACTTTTGTCTTATTTTTATAGCATATTTTAAGGACTAAAAGTACTATGTAGCTTATTAGCTTATTTATAAGCTAAATTACTTGTTTTCGGCTTATATGACCCACGGCCCAAAAAGGACCCAATAAGCCGTGGCTTATTGTGGACTTTTTTGTGGTCCGGCTTATTTCCATGGTTTTGTTGTAGCTTATTTTGATATTTAGAAACACGCGTAGCTTAACAGCTTAATAATAAGCTAAGGATAGCTTATTGTGGGCTTAAAAGGCCACGACCCAATAAGCTAGACCCAAACCGCGGCTTAGTCTTGGTCGGTGAGCCTTGGCTTCTTTTGTGGCTTATTCGTTAGACTTATTTTCTTAATGGGCTTTGTTAATAGGCCTAAATCAGATTTTAAAAACTAATAATAATGTTTTGCACTACTATTAGGCCTTAAGGCCCAATAAGCGAAAGCTAGTCATTTTAGATGTTTAAAGCGGACTTTTGAAAGCGATTTATATTTGTATATAAATTAAGATAGTCAAATAGTCGTTTAGAGGAAATGTGTCTTGTTAAACATCACGAAATGTAGATTTTAGTATTTTGTCAGAATTGATTTATTTGGAAAAATGTGTTTGAAAAATAAGGTTTTTAAACCTTGGAAAACGTTTTATAAATGAACGGGTCATGCGAAATATTATAAAAATACTATACTTAGAAATATTTCACTAAAACTTACTTTTTCAATATCCGACACAAAGACGAAAAAATAAAATAATATTATTTTAATAAATCGACTAAAAGACGAAAAATATATTTTATTGTTTTATAAAATATAAAACTCTTACCATTCACCTTGTGTATTTAAAACATGTAAATACTCATACTATAAACAATTAAGCTGGATAACTTGGGGTTTATTGGATAATTTGCCGAAACATGTCTAAATTCTTAATTCTTTAATTTCGGTTTATTGAATTCTTACTTCTAAAATTCTAAATTCTTAAACTCATATTCTCGGATTCTAATTTTGAAAGTCTCATTTCTATTGAATTCTTATTTCTATGATTCTAAATTCTTGAACTCTTATTCTCGAAATTCCTAATTTCTAAAGTCTCATTTCTATTAAATTTTTATTTCTATAATTCTAAATTCTTAAGATCTGGTTCTCGAATCTCTAATTCCTAAAGTCTTATTTCTGTAATACTTACTCCTATAATCCTGATTTATTAAGTTCTAAATTCCTAAAATCTTATTCCTTTAAAGGCATAGAATTCATCGAGTCAAACTACTCAACCATCACACACCCAATACTACTAAAAGCACTAATATGAGTGTTTTCAAAACTCTTATGCATCAAATTGTAAGTACACATTTCAAACATAATTCTAAGTCAAACGAATTGCTAGGTCGTGTCTGGAAGCCGTTGTACGCTGTTGTTTGACTACCATACTCTTAGCTACTATTTATCTTTGTTAAGGTGAGTTCTCGTAGCCCTATTTTTTAAAACTCTTTTCTAGTTGGGGAAAAATGATACTCAAATCTATTTCTAACTAATTTTACTACTGTGCAAAACCTCTTATTCTTTAGACAATGCTATGTGCCTATGATTGCATGTATGAATGTTATGTGAATACTCTGTGACTGCTATGAAGATACTATAAAATCTATTTATGCAAAGTACCAAATGGACTTTTGCCCAACTCAGCCGACTGTGTAGCTCCAGCTGGTAGGCGATAGGTCCGGAGGACTATAAGCGCGCGGGAATTCTATCGATTTGCTGATTTAGGTTGGGATACCCTTGTATGATGTGTTGATAATCTATATACTATTGCATGCATTCTTCTTTCATATTGCACTATTGTCCACACTCTAAATTTAAGCACAACAATTGGGTTTACTTCTAAACCTA
>BQNB010041697.1:0-16020 GCA_026074375.1 Tanacetum coccineum
TTACGCGATTTAACTTAACGATTTCAATTTAAAAGCAAAAGCGAACAATACTAAAAATAAATAGTAAAATGTATAATGTCGTACAATGACCTAAAAACCAGGGTGTTATACGTCACATAAAGTTGGTGAATTCATAGGTTTAGTTCAAACGTAATTAGTGTGGACCACAAGTTTATCAAAACGTATGCGACAGTTATAACAGATACAACTTCACATAAAAAGGTATTTATGTTGCGCTAAGCTCATGACACCGAAGCTAATAGTGGAAAGTAGCATATAACATGCCAAATAACTGCTTGCCCTTACAGGTGTCCGACCAAAGACCACCTAACCAGTTTCGACATGACATATATCTGTTAGTCCTTGGCAAACTCAGACTAGTAAGTGTTTTTTACCCGGATAGGGATAATTAGTCCCAATAGATCTATTTATTCATTCGCGCTTACTTAACCAGCCAGTCAGTTAAAGGTAATTAACAGTTTATGATCATTCGAGCAATAGTGGTCTAAACGCTACTTAGGCAACACATAAACAGGGAAATCTCACGTATAGTACTTGTGTCCAATTTTAAAAACAAGCAATGTTTCTCACCCCAAGTTATAAAACATTTAATCAAAACGAGTAAAGGTAAGGCTATGAATTCACCTTAAGCAAATGGTGAACAAATAATTCAACAGAGATAATAACAATATCGAACGACTCTAACCGCGACCTAATTAAAAGACACGCTTCAGAAACGAGAAAATAATACGAAACGTCGAATAAGACGCTTAAAGTAAATAGACATCCATAAGTGTTTGTGCATTAGTTTAGTTAGTAAAAACGTGTCATTACGAAAGCACAGGGTTTATAGTTACGTTACGATATGTTTTAAAAAAAGTTTCTAATTTCAGAAAGTTACTATTTCAGAAAGTTTCTATTTTAGGAAATTTCTAAGTTTCGGGACCTTAATACCGTCCCCTAATATAAGATGATTTCATTTACCTTAAACGCACTAGTGAAACCCTAACGCCCACTATCTAAGCCCGTCTTGCTAATAATACCAAAAGTTTCTATTTTTAGAAGTTTTCCGTTTTAGAGATCCGACATTACGTTCGTGACATTTTTAAAAGTTCCTACTTAATATACTAGTGTTACTAAGTGTTTTGCCAACATTTTAAAAACTCAAAACATCTCGAAAGTGTCCGAACACCCTTTTTCCTATTTCAATCAGCACCCTATTTAGTTATTTTTTCGAAAAATGTTTCAAGTTTCATTTCACCATAACTCGGTCGTTTTAAGTCCGTTTTTAGTGTTCGAGATATGAAAGTCTACCTATTCAAAATAAGCTATCCAAAAACTACCTTCTCGGCTAATGTAAACATTTTTAAGTGTCCAAAATCCTTAAAACAAATTCAGAACAGCAAGCAATCTTTTTCGCAAATGCTTCCAAAAACACCTCCAAACTTCACAATATTGCCTAATCTAACCTAAACCCATTCACTACTAAACCAAACAAAAAAACCACACTTAATATATTCCTAATCCCGTTCCATCTTTGTTGCAACACTCAAGAACATTCGATCTCGCCAAGACTACAATATGAGTGCATAAAAATACCAACATCTTTAATATTTATAAAAATAATTTACTTTATAATCTTTGAAGATCATAACACAAACATATGGATGTATAGATCTTGAATAGAAATACAAGAACATGAAGAAATCAAAAGAACAAGGTTAGGGTTTACTTACAAAAGATGAACAAGATAGAAAACACAAGAAGACTTAAAAGATAAGAATAGATCTTATAAAAACCCAATATAAAAACTAAACCCTAACTTGGAAACCCTTGACATAACCTTGAAATCAAATGAAACCCTTCTTGGAAACACCTTGGATCTTGATAAAATGAAGTTTAGGATGTGTGAATCTTGGTAGAAATCAAAAGTATGGATTGTGTGTATGTTGGTGTGTGTCGTGACCAAGGAGGAAGAAAAATGGAAGGAGAAACAAAGTTTGAGGTGAGGCAAGTGTGTGTGTTGTGACCTAAAATTTTATAACATGGTATTTATAGAGTAAAGATTTTGTGTTTTAAGGGTTTGTGGTCACATGTAACCCAAGCACACCAAGAGTGTGTGGGTTGTATGGTTCGGCCGAATAGGGCAAGAGTGTAGATCCCAATTCAATATAGATCTTTCTAGCCTGTTAAGGGTTGTAGCCAATATGGATAGTTCCACATAAACTACAGGAGAAACAATAACTATGAACACTATAAGTTATGCGGAAACTAACTTATAATGCTAAGAAGAACAATGAATATTAATAACTAAACTTTTGTATTGATCTGCTAAAATGATTACAGATTACTAACTATGAGATTGCTTTTTGGTGAGAGATGTATCTTCTTTATGCCGTAGGGTTCCTTTTTACACCAAGGATAAACCCTAACGACTTACAAAGCGTAGATGATATGCATATCCATTTCCTATAATAGCTCATGGTATATCTCTTAAACGGTGCTAACTATTTTGTACTGGCGGTACAAACTAATACTAACAGTACAAACTATAACTGTCGGTACTTTCTATTATAACTAGCGGTACTAAGTCAGGAAAGCATAATTCAACAGTATGTTTTATTCCAAACATTATGTTAATGATGAAAGTAAGAGTGTTTTACTTAGGAGTTCTTGAAAAAGAACATTATGTTATATGTGTTGATTTAAAGATACATTGTTCATAAAAGGTGGGTTTAACTTGCCTTTTTGCCAAAGCCAATTAATGAGTCTAAACTTTGGCTATTAGAAGGCTAGATTCACTTAAATTTTAAAACCATGAATAAATTAGTTAAGGGAAATCTTGTAAGAGGTTTACCTTCAAACTTTGAAAATGATCAAACCTGTGTTGCTTGTCAAAAGGGAAAGCAGCACAGAGCCTCTTGTAAGTCCAAAACAGAGAACTCAATCAGTCTTCCTTTACATTTGTTGCATATGGGACTGTTTGGTCCAACATTTGTAAAAAGCCTTATGAAGAAAATGTATTGCCTAGATGTCACAGATGATTACAGTAGGTTTACATGGGTTTTCTTTCTAGCTACTAAGGATGAGACAAGTGGCATTTTTAAGTCCTTTATAACTGGAATAGAAAATAAAGTAGATCACAAGGTTAAGATGATCAGATGTGATAATGGAACTGAATTCAAAAATAGAGAAATGAATGAGTTTTGTGAAATGAAAGGTATTTTGAGACAATTTTAGTTATCTAGAAACTCACCTCACAAATGGAGTTACTACAGTGGAGGAATAGGACACTATTGAGGATTCTAAAGACTTTGTAGCTGATTCTATGTTGCCAAACTACAATTTTGGGTGAAGTAGTTAATACTGCTTTGTCTATGTGCAAAATAGAGTGTTAGTAGTTATATAACACCTCGTATTTTAGGTCATTGTATGACATTATGAAATTCACAATTTATTTTTTAGGTTTTTAGCGTTTGCTCTTTAACCGTAAACGTTAAGTTAAAATCGCGTAAACTGGAAGATGTTCATTCAATGTAAACGGGACATTAACAATTAAAAGTTTATATCTAACAAGTGTTATATGATTATTTAGAGGATAATTATTAACTTCTTCTCATCTTATTTTTATCGACTACGTAAAATGCTTACGTTTAATAATTAAAATACGTTTAGGCATACCCGGAAGTTCTAAAACCTTAAACCTTACGCCTAAACGAATACCCACGATTATACCCAATACACAAAATAATAAATATAACATTATATATATGTATGTTATGCCGAAATTTTAAGGATAGAAACAAGAATTTCCAACTTGTACATAATATCTAGATATTTGTGAAATATCTAGATATTATATGAAACAAATTCTTACACCATGAGTCACTTGGTTAGTTAACCTTGAGCAAGGGTTAGAAAGTAACCATGGTTAGGTTAAATAAGATATTTTTCCTTCCTATATAATAGCATGTTTCATAAGAAAGTATTACTTACACTTTTACTTACAAAATTTCATAAAAACTCTCTTCCTTTTCCTCTCCTAACCCACGGCTCAATAAGCTCACATAATCAAACCATACGAAATTTTTCTACAATCCATACATCTCTTTATACATCAATCCTAAGATGTATTAAGTCATATTCAAGCCTTGGATCACCATTTGCAAGTATTAAGAAGAAAAAGTAAAGATTAGGGTTTTGGAAACCTAATCTAGGGTTATAAGCTTGAAAGCTTGGATTTGAATCTAAACACGGGTTTAGAACTTATTTCTCATCTCTTACATCATCTCTAAGGTTTTCCTAATTCCTTTATACTTTTTATTATCATTATTTTATGTGTTATATGTTAATTATGGCTAAATCACCACTAAGGAATTTTTTAATATGTAAAATGAGTTTTTATTTGAGTTTATCAATTTAAACACTTATTATTATGTCCATTATGGTCCTATATATCATGGAAAAGTTAAAATAAAAGTATGTTAAACCTATGGATTAAGTATAAACATGTTTAGGTTAAATTAGGGTTTTATCAAGTTTTCTTAATCTTACATATGAAAATAATGAAAGTAAAAGGGTTGAACTTGTTGCAATGAATTTACAAGGGTCTGGGATGATATTGGTTTTTATTATAAGTACCACATATGTAAAAAAATATGGTTATTAGTTTTTTTAAATAAACTACTAAATATTTTAATACATAAACAAGTTTTTATAACACATTTTAGGAAATAAATATCTTGGAGGCTGTTTTGTAAATTAAATTTACATATATGTTTTATGATTCTTAAATTACTAATGTCACAAGATCAGATGGGTCATAAAGATCTCGAAAAACGATATAATAAGAAGAAGATACGCCTTTAAAAGTTTAAGATAGTTAATACTTTTATAAAAACAATTTTTTATAAAAAAGTACTTTTCAAACACAAAATCTTATACTTTAGTAAACATCCATAATATGATATTAATCTTTCAATTACGAGAACTGTGCTCGAATAAGAATCTCTAAAAACGGAGCTATAACGAATAGATACGACCTAAAAAACGGGTTTATCTTTAATTAAAAAGTATAAAATCGAGTTATATAGCTGTTGTGAATAGTAAAAACATAATTTCGCAGAAATCAAAAACTTGAAAATATAAATATTTTGATCATCGTCTTACTACGAAGGTCGTGGACGTAGAAAACGCGAGCAACGGGTTAAAACGACCTAATTAGTCAGTTTTACGAAAAGTATATTTATTAAACGTTTTCACTTTTGTAAATATTATTTTACTAAAAGATTGTCGGTGGATTGTTGATATATAGAATATTACGTGGTTATCAAGTGCTTTAATACTAGGGCGTTTCATTATGAAGGCCTCTTCGGATGGCGTATCGACGAGTTGTTGGATTTTCAGATTTAAGTGTCCTAAATCCTCGTAGTCATGTCGTGACCTCTTTAATTATGATAGGCACCGATCGTTAGTACGGATGTAAACAACTATAAGATTTTGTTATTATATAAGTACTAGGTACTTATACGACATATATTCAATTAGGTTGCATTCAGGATAATCGTGAGCATTCCCACACTTGATATAAATTATCAGATCACTCACTTGAGGTTTGAGTTCATAGCCCACACTTTTTACGGTTTTACTGATTTACTATTATTTGGGGTGGAAACATGCTTTGTTTTACAAATTGGACGCAAGTGGATATTTTGCATTGATTACATGTTTGCCTAAGTAGCGATAACCCAAGTTAAGCCCATTATCATGAACTGTCAATGCCTAGATGTAGTTGGGCAATACTTATGTGAGCGGCGAATGTTATTTAATAGATCTATTTTGGGAAAACGACTCCAGTTCGGGTGACTAGCTATCACCGGGAACGAACGTTATAGCATGTCGAATCAAGATTTTTTTTTTCGGGGTGTAGAACATCTTTCGGGCTGAGTAGCAATATTTTGCGAACAAGACTGTCGAGCTTCGGTGTCATGAGCTTAGTGTAAATGTAATCGGGTTTTGTGATTGTTTGCATCATTGTTGTAACATCACGGCAAAAGTCTTGCGTCCTGCATAATTTAAATAACATAAACATATGAATTCACCTAACATTTTTGTTATGTTTTAAGCAATGTTTTTCAGGAGGTCAATAGGCAGAGGTCGTCCAAGGGATGCATTAGGTTACGTTTTGGATTGCAGCTTAAAGACTTTTATATTCATATTTTGGGGTATCTATGTCATCTTTTGTAATATTAAACAAGGAACAAGTAGTTAGCTATAGCTTTTGTAATATGCCTTTAATTAAATCCAATGTTATCAATTTAACGATTTTTGTGTCGTTCATATTATATATTTCTTGTTGCTGTTGATCTGTGAAAGTAACTCGCCCCGGATCCCTATTTCCGCCTTCGACCCATTTTGGGGGTGTTACAAGTTAACAATTGATAAATGGACTTAATCTAACAGGGTAGGCTAAGGTGTAACGAAACAGATAGTTGGTGTTATTCCTAAAGGATTGGCTCTATGGGTTTTTCTAGGGGTATCTTACTCTTAAGATGAGAGTAAACAAAGGGATAATATGAGGATTTAACTAACCAGTGTAGTTAGTTAATAAAACAACATATAAAGGCTTTTTGAGTGTAATCCTAGAAATTTACCAACTTAAACAAGTTACTCCATCTAAATCCATAGTATTCATTATTGTGGTCTCGAATAGATACACCAAGCCAAGTTCTAAAGTCTACAACATCACCGGCACACTCATATTTTGTGGAATTTGGGTAAACATTTAGAAACGGATAAGGTTAAATCCTCACAGTATCTAATAAGAGTTATTGTGTACGGGTTATGTATCAAGTAATTTCACAAAAGTATGCTTATTTTTTTTAATTTGAGCATAATTTAAACATTTGAGTGTGAAAAATAAGACAATTATCATTCTAATTCCCATTCTCCCACTTGAATTATACAACGTCCTCATTGTATAGATAAAACATTAAAAACATGAATTTAAAAGAATTAGAATGAGAAACTCCCATGATATTTTGCTCGGTAGATTCTCCAAGTTGAGTGTATGAGCAAGATTGTGTTACCAGCCGTCTTGAAGTTTCAAGACTCCAACACTTCAAGATTTCCAGATTGTAGATACTTCACCAACATTCGTCGATTTCCCTTTCACGAGGTCCTGTATAAAATATAAGAAAAACATGTAAAATCCTATCTCGGGTATCTACGGTTAATTTAAATAAGCTAAACAATTGTACAGGAAACTAATACGCCGTATCCATAAACTGGAATACGTCGTATCAAGAAACCTGTAAAAAGTATCTAAATACGGGTCAACCTGTTGAATACGCTGTATCATGTGCATGAATACGCCGTATTGACAGAACTGGCAATAATTTTTAAAGTGCATAAAAAATAAAGGACTGATAACGTCCAGACATTCAATACGCCTTATGGTATGGCGCGGATACGCCGTATTGATGTTTGGGAAGACAAACTCGATAAAAATAAATAACAATCCGGGTTGTCTCCCGGGTTGCACTTTTCTTTCAGCTAGTCTTTAAGTGAGACTTTTTCTCCAGCTTCCTTCATTCGGCTCTATTTACCATCCATCCTTCGTCCATTATGCAAAAGATTTCTTGATATGCTCGGCATGCATCTTTGCTCTACTCGTCAAATCTTCGTATTCGTCTTCTTTAACCGCAACATACTCTTTGTCTTATCCGAATGAATACTTGATCATCTCGAATCTTCTTATAGTGCAAACCGGAAATTCTTGAGTTGTATCATAAAATAATTTACATCTTTCTTCATCTTCTTCATCATTCTCATATTCCCTTTCATAACGTTCACCGTTTGTATTTTCAAAGTTTTCCTAACTTTTCCAACCTTCATTATTCGATTCAACATCGTCATTGATTAATCCTTCCATGATAACTTTATTTCTTAAAGCTTCGTCTTTTAGCTTGCTATCTTTCAAAGCCTCGTACCATTCTAAATCTTGATAATGGAGTGAGTTTCCAATTATGTAGGCTCCAGGAAAGTTTTCTCCACTACAATATCCATCTTCTCTCCAGCTACAGGTAGGCTACTCTAAACATCTATTTTTATGATTAAAGGGCTTGCAATAATGCTTAACCGGTGTTGGTTCCTTCCATACTCCATTCTCTGTCCATGGTTTTTCATGCACCCATGGCACATCTTTATTCCACTCATTAATCCAATCATCTTTATATTCTTCATAAGTCTTGAATCCCTCAATATCTTTAGTAAGGACATCCGGGTCTATCTTGAGTAGGTAATTGAACTCTTTGAATTTTTCGCATGGCGGTGTTTCATAATCGAACAAGTTTGTTTCAATCCTAAAAATTTCACCGATTTCTTGTTCATCACCGTGAACAGTTTCCTCAAGATCGAAAGTTTGATCATTCGTTGGCTCAATTTCGTCACTTCCCAATTTCCAATAATCTCACAATGCTCCTTTAGTGAATATATCCATTGTCTTGTAGTTCACAAACTTTGAGGCCAGCCAATTTTTAAACTTGGGATTAGTAGGGTCCCACTTAATTATCGGGGTGTTAACTTTGCCAGTGCAGGAAGGCGGGTAGTATTTTTCAAAAAATTTGATGAATACGCCGTATTGAGTATTCGACTCAGAAAGCACAGTACACTGTAACAATGCAGAAAACACATAAACACATAATATGAAAAAATATACAATGCAGAAAAACAAACACACAAAACAAACACACACAAATATGCAAATTAATCTAAACTAAATCTAAACCAAACTAAAACACTAATAAAAACAAGAATTAAACAACTTCACTCCCCGGCAACGGCGCCAAAAACTTGATGTGTCGTTGTGTAGGTATTATTTTATGTATCAAGTTTTACTATTTATTTTATGTCGACTATACCTAAAAACAACACTTTAACGGGCAGTGTACCCGGTCAAGATGTAGCTTCGTTGGTAAGTAGGGTGTCGATCACTAAGAGCGAGAGCGTTAATTCCTAATTCTATCAGTATTTTAGTTATCTAAGTTAAACCTAAAACTAATGCAAAAAGGGGGGTTCCAGCCTGAGAGGCTGGCACAGTTTTGGGTATCTAACCTAAGGTTTTGATGACAAGCAAAGCAATAAACACACACAAGAAGATAAACAAACGATAGAGGAGTGGTCAAACACTAATTTAAGGAAAACATATCAACCATGAATAATCCGATAAAACGCATGTTTGTTTATTAGTGCAATGATTGACTTATCTCAAAGGGCATATCATTCCTAGACTTAGGCGGTTCTTCTTCCAAAGATCTAGATACGCTAATTCAGTCACAATTAGATGCATCCGCATAAAGCAAGCATTTGTTGATTATAATCTATCTTAAGAGATTAATAATGGTGTTCTTATTAAACCCTAGCTCATAGAGACTTTACCCACTTACTGCTTAACGGCTCTTTATATACTAGTAGTCCACTATTCGAGTCCTTACCAATTAATTAAGAACGTACTCGTTGATCCCAGGGTTACCTGCTGGTCTAACTAAGCTCACTAAACTAAAGGCAAAGATAGGTCAATATTTGTGATCCTATGATTCTAGATATATAAATTGAAATATAGAGAGCTATCTTGGACTCTTAGCCTACACCCAATCAACACCGAAGTTGCAGCGCATTAAATATGTAGTACTAGACCCAGTTGAATGATAGGTCGCATACTTAAGCACGTAAACAAGTATAAATTGATAAACATAATCAATAATCAACGATAAATTAAGCAATCGATATAAACAAACCAAACATTAAAGCTTCATAAACATGGCTGATACCTAAAGGTATCAGTCGATAGTCATTGTAATAATACACACGGTTTCATATATGAACGATTAAAGAAAAGAAACCTTAACCGAACGCGTATTTGGTTGCGCGAAGATTACAAGATTTTTCCTATGATCTTGAGGCTCTTTTTCAACCTTCTATGTTCCTTTATTCGTTCCCCCCCCCCCCCCCCCCCCCTCTTGGTCGAACGTGGTTGGTTTAGGGCTTCACTTGCATACCTAAAACTGAGTTTAAGGTCTTGTATTTATAGAGTCTAGAAACAGGTCGATACGCCGTATCGAGCGATGTAGGATACGGCGTATTGGGGATTTCTTAGAGTAAGGACCACGTTTGATATTTTTTAGAATCTTCGTGTATAATAAACCTTGGATACGGTGTATAGAGGTTCCTGGATACGGCGTATAGGTCTTTGATCTTCGTGGTATCTTGTGAAGAGTAAGTACGGATATGTTGTATCTTCCTTGATGGATACGGTGTATTGATGTCAAACCAGTTGGTTCTTCTTCGTTGACCAAAGTATTATATTACATATCGTTGATGTGGATACGGTGTATTCTTCAAAGTCAGGAAATGGTCTTTTGATTCGTCAAAGTCTTGGATACGTCGTATAGGTCTAGAATAATACGACATATTTGTTGTTAGATCAGTAGAGTTTCTCGAACTCTTCGTTTAAGCTCCAAAATGTGTGCCTTTTAGCATAACTTCACCAATTACTCCATAATTACTGCAAATAACAACTTTAAGCAATTAAGTACCAATTCTTACAATAATTAAATGAAATGGGTAATATACATGGGATAAATGATGCTATAAATGTGACATTATTTAATGTCATCACAAGTTCTCTTTTGCTTCAAATTCAAGATATTGATTTTTTACTGTAAAAGTTTTGATTTCTCACTTTCAAGAGAGCATTTTTCTTTTAAGAGTTTTACAAAAGTTTTGGTAAAATCTTTGTTAAACCTTAGGAGATCCTCATTCTCCTTTTGCAATCCAAATAGATCTATATTATTATTAGAAGTAAAAGGTTTAAGTTGTACCTCTTGAGAATCGACCACCATGAGACAAGTAGCATCATTTTGAGGTTCATCGTCGTCTTTATTATCACTCTAATCTCTTCTGCTAAAATCCTTGTTCTCTTTGGGCTTTGGACACTTATTAATGAAGTGACCTTCTTCCCAGCAATTATAGCAACCTCGCTTTAGTCTTGATCTTTCACCTCCTTTATTCCCGAAATTATTACTACGTCCTCTTTCGAACCTATTAGCCCCGTTGCGGAATTGATCTCTAAGTCCGAATCGATTACCTTTTTGCAAGAACTTTCAGAAGTTCCTTGCCATCAAGTTGAATGCTTTAGCTTCTTCTTCATCTATGTCTTATCACTTCCTCCTTAACTGTCACTATCGTCACTAGTTTGTTCCCTAGTGACTTTAGCTTTAAGAGCTAAAGACTTGACCTTTTCTTTTGTAGTCTTGGAAGCTACACCATCATTTTCCAAGATCATTTCATATACCTTAAGGTTGCATGTTAGCTCGTAAAAAGGAAATGTAGCCAAGTCTTTGGCTTCTTTAATGGCCGTCACATTGTCTCTCTATTTTAATGGAAGAGCACGAAGAAACTTCCTCACATGATTTTTGGTAGAGTAGTCTTGATCTAAAGATTTGAGACTCGTAACAATAGCATTAAATCGTGTGATACCGCTATCAATAGTTTTGAAAATTTAGATTGAGAACTTCTCATATTATTGATTGAGAACTTCTCATATTGTTGAGTGAGAAGATCAATCTTGCAATTCTTAACTTTTGAATTACCTTAGTAAATGATGATGAGTGTATGCCAAACCTCCTTGGCGGTTTTACACATGAAGACTCGTTCATACTCTTTACAAGGTAGGGCGTTGTAAAAAGTCATCTTGGCTTCGTTGTTCTTGCCAAGTTGTTTCTTCTCATCATCATTGAGAAGTTTATATGGTGTGTACTTCATCATCTTTGTTTTTAGATCCCCCATTTCAAAAACAAAATCGCCATTTTGGATGACTTGCCACAAGTCAATATCTTTGGACTTAATATAAGTGTCAAAGTGGATTTTCTAAAAGCAAAACCCTTTGGCTTTTAGCAAAGGTGGTCTTTGCATAAAACACCCCTCGACATAGTTCTCTTGAGCCATGGATCTTTACTCAACTTTTTTAAAAACCAGAGTTAGAATTTTAAATTTTGAAAAAAGAAGTTTTTAACATAAAAAGACTTCTCGAGAAGGCCTTAATGCTTAAAAAATTAAGTAAACTGCCTTGATACCAATTGTAGAATCGTAGAGGGGGGTGAATACGGTCTTCTTGACTTCTTTGAAGTTTCTAAAACTTCAAGTCACAAAAGAACCAAGTGGTTTAGTGATCTACTTAGCTAAAGGAACAATAAATAGATGGAGATGGAGAGAAAGACACCATGATATATACTGGTTCGAGATACCATTTGCACGTCCAGTTGCGAATCCATGACATCTATATTATTACTCTTGTATAATCCTTATGGTGGATTATAAATCGTATTACAACTTTGCACCACCGATATGCAATAAGATCGGCGCTCACTAAGAAGAGCTACTCCCTATGATGTTTAGCCCTCGTAATCCACCCCTAAGAACGTGGGGTTGAAAATTCAATTTCTCTGATCACTAAGATTTACTAGGACCACTAAGAACTTCCCCATTTAAGCTTACCAAACCCCTATAGATCCCCTATGATCTAGGCTTGATCATTAAGATACAAGACTTTTCTTACAACCAAATTGAATAAAGTTGTTTGATAAGAATCAAGCCCTAACCTAACCTAGAGACTCAATTTTAAAAGAGAGGATATGATATAGAAGACCCTCGACTAATAACACTCAAGTGAGGATTAGGTACTCGTGTGTCTCTCTTGCGGAGATGTAAGTCTTCTTGATGCTGTTAGAATTACTGTTGCTCATGTTTATGTTAATACTACTCTAATAAAGTTAGTGCTACTCATGAACTTCAAAGAAAATATACTAAGTAGTTACTACTGCTGGTATAAAAGTTAATGCTGCTAGTGAAAGTTACTACTGCTAGTACAAAGACTGCTTGAAGTTAATACTGCTGAAGAGTTACTACTGCTTAAGAATATATTCTAAGTAGTTAGTACTGCTAGTGTAAGTTAGTACTGTTTGTTAGTACTGCTTACTTGATATGTATTAGTTATTAATAGAAAAGATTTTATATACTTAGAAAAGTATTGTAAGCCGAGTAGGACTCCTTGGTGTTTAAAAGGAGGTCCTAGGGCATAGAGATTGATGTACCAAAACCAAAAATCAATCTTTTCTTAGCTTCAAGGTCTTTGTAACCCTAATACTTTAAGAGTATTCATATTATTATCATTAATAATATTGGAGCTTATTTGTTGAATTGTATGTTCTTAGAATTACTGTTTCATTGATAATTCTTCTTAATATTAAAGATTAGATTCCACATAATCTTTAATACATTCAAACACAGTTTCTACTATAGTTGTGTTAGATTTATCTAATATAAGTAATCCTTAAACAAGCTTAAGGAATTCGATCTATTGAAGTGGGATCAACAAGTGGTATTAGAGCTTGTTGAGAAGCTGTGAATAAGAACTTATTTTTGCTAAAAGATATGGATTAAGATTCTGCACACATGGTGCCTGCATTCAAAGTTCCCATGCTCAAACCTGGTGAGTATGAGATCTGAAGGATGAGAATTGAACAATATATCCAGATGATAGACTATGCATTATGGGAAGTCATAGAGAATAGTGCAACCTTGCCAAAAACAAAAATTGTAGAAGGAGTTATGACAGAGATGCCTATTACATCTGCTGAAGAAGAGGCTCAAAGAAAATTAGAGGTGAAAGCTAGAAGTACTTTAATGATGGGCGTTCCCAATGAACATCAGTTAAAGTTTAACTCTATTAAGGATGCTAAGAAGTTGCTGAAGCGTAAAAAGAATTGGGAATCAGCACCAAGAAAGACTCAAAGGAATCTCTTAAAGTAGTAATATGAAAACTTTACTGCTCCAAGTTCAGAGATGCTTGATCAAACTTTTGATAAGCTTCAAAATATTGTGAGTTAGTTGGAACTTTTGGATGAAAAGCTTTCACAAGAAGATGTTAATCAAAAGTTATTAAGAAGTTTTTCACCTGAGTGGAACACACATGTTGTTGTGTGGAGGAATAAAGCTGATTTGGATACAATGAGCATGGATGATCTCTACAACAACCTCAAGGTGTATGAACCAGAAGTTAAAGGGATGTCTAGCTCAAGTTCAAGCACACAGAACATGGCTTTTGTGTCCTCTTCAAATAACAACACTAGCAGCACTAATGAAGCAGTTAATACTGCTCATGGAGTTTCTACTGCTAGCACTCAAGTTAATGCTGTTAACTTTACAAATATTGAATCGGATGCGCTCGCCCAGCGAGAAAGGCCCTGACCCTGCCAACCAAGTCAAAGATAACTTGAGTGATGCTGTTATTTGTGCATTCTTTGCTAGTCAACCAAATAGTCCTTAACTTATACATGAGGACTTGCAACAAATCCATCCAGATGACATGGAAGAGATGGATTTGAGATGGCAAATGGCCATGTTGACTATGAGGGCTAGAAGGTTTTTGAAGAATACAAGAAGGAAGCTTACTGTTAATGGAAATGAGACTATTGGTTTTGATAAGTCCAAAGTAGAGTGCTACAACTGCCACAAGAGGGGAAATTTTGCTAGGGAGTGCAGAGCTCCAAGAAATCAAGACAACAAGAACAAGGAAAGCTCAAGAAGGAGTGTGCCCGTGGAAACATCTTCCACAACTTTGGTGTCATGTGATGGTCTTGGTGGATATGACTGGAGTGATTAGGTAGAGGAAGGGCCTAATTATGCACTCATGGCTTTCTCATCTGACTCAGAGGTATCCAATGATTCTATTTGTTTAAAATCTTGTTTGGAAACTGTTGAACTTCTTAAATCTCAAAATGATCAACTATTAAAAGATTTAAAGAAATTTGAGTTAATGGTTCTAGCTTATAAGATAGGTTTAGAGTCAGTGGAAGAAAAACTTGAAGTCTATAAAGCAAATGAGTCTATTTATTTACAAGATATTAAGGGCTTAAAATTTGAAATTCATATAGGAGAAATAGCTATAGGAGAGCTTAGGAAGAAGCTTGAAACAGTTCAAAAAGAAAAAGATGGCATTCAACTTAATGTAGATAAATTTGAACATGCATCTAAAAGTTTAAACAAGCTCATAGAGTGTCAGATAGTTGACAATTACAAGAAAGGTTTAGGCTATGAAAATTATAATGCAGTTCCACCTCCCTACACAGGAAATTTCATGCCTCCAACACCTGACTTGTCTTTTATTGGTTTAGATGAGTTTGTTAATGAGCCTGTAGTTAAGAATTGTAAAGCTATGTCTAGTGAAGAAGAGCATAAGGTAGTTAGGAAGAATGATGATGCCCTAATTAATGAAGAATGGTTGTCAGATGATGAGGAAGAGGATGTGTCTTAGCAAAAAACTAAAAAGAAAATAGTTAGGCCTAGTATTGTTAAGAAAGAGTTTGTCAAATCTAAACAATAAGAAAAAACTGCTAGAAAAACTGTTAAACAAGTTGAGCAACATAGGCAAAACACTTACAGTCCAAGAGGCAATCAAAGAAATTGGAACAATATGATGTCTCAAAAACTAAAAATCAATTTTGAGATGTTTAATAAGGCCTGTTATGTGTGTGGAAGCTTTGATCATTTGCAGGTTGATTGCAATTACAATCAAAAACAGTTTCAAAATCAAAAAATGGTAAAACCTGTTTGGAACAATGCTCAAAGGGTGAATCATCAAAAATTTGCTAAAAAGACTCACCCCTGTGCTAAAAAGAACTTGGTTCCAAGAGCATTACTAATGAAATCTGGTTTAGTATCAGTTAACACTACTAGACAAGTTAATACTGCTAGACCAACAGTAAATGCTGCTAGACCAATGTCATATCTTTCTAAAACAACACATTTAACTGTTAAGAGGCCCATTTATAAGAACACAACATTTAAAAACAATAATACTAATCAAAGGGTTAATACTGTTAGGGATAAAAGTTTTAATACTGCTAGGCCAAAAGCAGTAGTTAATGCTGTTAAGGGAAATAATCTTAATGCTGTTAAGGC
>BQNB010041697.1:18144-29969 GCA_026074375.1 Tanacetum coccineum
CACAAACCTAATTAAGCCTAACAAAGACCTTAAAACCTAGCTTTATAAACCTCAAAAAGAGATTTCAAATCAATTTAAAGAACCAAATGGACATTGACAATACTAACTTATGTTAGTAATGCCTTTAGCCGAACATCCCTTTAAATTGATCAAAACAATTTTTCAGCTTATAAATTTGAGATTTAAAGCACAAATTTTAAATACCAGATATTGTTCAGCTAAAAACAGACCTAATAAACAAGTTTCTACAGTAAAATAAGCAGAATCTACAAGCTACAAGCTAATGCTATTATTTTTGATTTTTCAACTAAATTTTAACAATAACTTGTAAACTATGATTTAACTAACAACTACTACTAAATAAGCATCAAACAACTATATTATGCAATAATAAGCTAATCTAAGCATTGATAAACAACAATTAAGCAGAATTAAGCTAAAGAGAATAATATAACTAGAATATTTAAATGACAACAGAAAAATAGAAAAAGGAAAAGAGATGAGTACCTACACCTCAGCTTAACAGAGGTGAATGCTTAAATTAGAGCTTATAAAAGTAGCTTAAGCTTTTAGCTTTAAGCTTAATCAATCTCCTAATCTAATCTTAACTCCTGACCATCAGGAACTATTACCACTTGAATACTCAAAGCAGCCATCCAATTCCATGGAGTATTCAAGTTATTAGGAGCTTTTAACAGCTTATGAACAATTTGAGCTTATGAAACAGTGTTAGAGAGTAATTCTAGGGATGGCACCTGTGGGTAATGGGTATGGGTATGTCAAACCCGTCACCTACCTACGTGGATTTTTTCTCACCCACCACCCACCCGTCACCCACTAGTGGGTATAACTTTTACCCATGCCCATACCCGCGGGTACCCATCGCCCGTGGGTAACCTGTGGGTTAGTGAAAATGCAACAAAATTACAAAACGACGATATGGAAACAAACTACGAAACTACGTTACAAGACACCATATCATATTTTCCAAATACCGAGTTCACAAAATACTTAAAACACGTGTTTAAAACTAGAAAATTAAATGTCATTACACCAAATCATATGTCTGAACTGAAATGTATCATGTATATATTTTTGAAGAGTTGGGTAATTATTAAATATATACCAAAAACTTTAGAAATATTTCAGTAGTATCATTAATTTTACTACAACACAAATTAGTTTGGGGGTACACGCAAGGTTATATAGGCGGGTACACCCGTGGGTATTTTAGATGGGTACACCCATGATGGGTATACATTACCCGTCACCCACCGATGGGTATAATTTTTCACCCATGACCCACCCAAGGGTGAAAATTGATGGGATTACCCACCCATTTACATGCGGGTACCCGCGGGTTATGGGTTTTTTCTAACCCATTGCCATCCCTAAGTAATTCAAACCATTATGCATAAAAGTGAAATCATAAATTGCGATTTGAACAATAGGAAAACTAAATTTTATTGAATATAAAAACTGAGTACAAGCTTGAAAAGGAAATTACATTAATTGAAAATAATATTAAAAACGTTACAATAAGCTAAAATTCATAAGCTAAAAGCTACACTAAGTAAACTACACTAGATAACAACTTTTTCTGTGAGTGAGGTGAGCTCCTTTTATAGGCAAGAGTGGATGCTTCTAGGTCCTTTAGACGCTCCCCCAGCTTTTAATCTTAGCCTTTGATTTTTAACCAATCATTGGATCCTGATTTGAAGCCCTTGGATGAGAATAGAAGCACACGGATTGCCAGCGTGGCAATCCCATTTGTTTGGAGCCTTGTGCTTCTTTTGCACTGATTTTAATGTAAAAATCTTCATTTGGTGTGTTTCTTTGAAATACACGTGCCATTCCATGTTGTAAGCTTAGCCAATCATTGCCTTTGGATGACGTTTCTCTTGCTGACATGGAGCTTAGTACTCGAATCATTTAAGCCATGTAGGATAAGTGGGTTTTACCTACTGATTTTGACGCAGGGTGAATAAGAACGATGGGTGAATAGTGAAAACTTCTTTTCGCGCCTTTTTTTCCTTTTTATTGTTTCGTTTGAGTATTTTGACCGAGACTAAAATGGTTTGACTTTGGGCTTTAAGGGTAAACGGGCCAAGGTTTTATTTGGGCTCGGTAATAAGGGTAAATTTGGACTTAACGACCGTTAGTCCCTAAGTATTAAAGGACTAACGGTGTTATTGGTTTAAGGACTTTTGGTGAAAATGGTTTATCATTAAGGGTTCATTTGGAATTTTCAAAGTTTTGTCTTTTCAAGAGTTGACCAATGTTAACCTTTGTTGACTTTTGTTGACCTTTGTTGACAAACATCCGGCTCTTGTGTACTCTTTTCGTCTCGTGTTTGTTTTTACCTGGTTTTTGGCTCTTTTCTTGTGATTTTTGCAATATCCGTACCTACACATCACAAAAGACAAAATACACAATATACAAGCATAATATGCATTATTTTATCTTTTTAAGGTCATTTTTGGTATAAAACGGATATGTGATTTCTCACATATCAAAATTCCCCAAACTAAGCGATTGTCGTGTCCTCACGCAATGGTATATGCCATAAAACCAAATACTCCAAAACCTCCCCAAACTAATCCTTTGAAAAGTAGCAAAGTCTTTTGTGGGGAAAGTTAAGAAATCACAAGTTTTAAAACACCCCGTTTTTCCATTTTTTAAGATTTTTCATTTTTTTTTATTTTCATAATTTCCAACTTACAACTTATTCACATGTGACATAATGTATTGCTTTCATTATTTATTGATAACTTTTAGGATCACGGAACAAAAAGCACAAAAAGTATCCAAATGGATAAATTTATCGTCCCCGGCTTTCACTTCTCCAAGCCAAGCTTAAAAACAAGATCATTGTAAAATACAAGTTATGATGCTAACACTACTCATAGAAGCTAATTGTGTATTACTTCTCCTCCCTTATTCCTAATTTTGTATCTCAAAATTTTATTTAAGTTATATACCCGAAGGCTCTTTAAGACTTTATTTCGATACTTATTAATTCCAAAAATAAAGGGTAACGATTAAGACGCAATAATTAGTTCCCTTTTCAAAAAGACAAATGTCATCAAAATAAAGTCCACATCGAGGCGACCAAAATTTGGCTTTTATTAGGTTACTTAAGCATGGCACCATTCATGTCATATACCCTTAGGCTCTTTAAGGAATAAATAAGGCTATAATTTTACTTATTAAATTCTACTTACCCTATATACCCTAAGACTCTTTAAGGGATAAGCAAAATATTTATTCATGTGATACATATAGTATGCCAAATTAAGTATTCCTGATGTATACTTATCTTAATCACAAAGGAACTAAAGAAAACTTCTATGAACTAATTATTAACCAAAAAACCACACAACTCTATTTATTAAACAATTATATATAAAGGTGAAACAAGCTAATGGGAGAATTAATCACAAAGGAACTAAAGAAAACCGCTATGAACTAATTATTAACCAAAAAACCGCACAACTCTATTTATTAAACAATTATATATAAAGGTGAAACAAGTTTAATGGGAGAAAAAGCCACAAATAACACTTATGAGCTTTAAAGAAATCCAACTATTCCACGTTTAGCATCTAAACTTATATTCTACTCTATCATCTCTTGTTCTTCACAATTTAAAATTTCTAATAAAGAAACTAGTGAATGCTTAGCCAAATAAATCGATCTTTGCATATTTAAAATCAATTATGGGAACTTGCAAAATCTTGACTTTTTCAAGCTAGACTTGCTTTTTATAGCTCCTTGTATAAAAGATTAGCAAATTTCAATCTATTTACGTTAAGGAGAAAGCTAAGATATAAAACCGGTCAGGTCAAAATTATTTATGTTTTCTCACCAACAAGGAAAGCGACATCTGACAAAAACACGTTTTAAGCTTTCTCGAGAATATCTTTAGACGAGAATTGAAGAGTAAAACTCGATCACCAACATTGAAAATGCGGTTTTTGATCTTAGAGTCATGAAGCTTCTTCGTCCTCTCTTTATATATCAAAGAATTCTCGTATGCTTGATCACGAAGCTCATTAAGTTCATTAAGTTGAAGCTTCCGGTGATCACCCGCGGTTTTAAGATCAAAATTAGCATGTTTCAAGGCCCAATATGCCTTATGCTCTAACTCAATAGGTAGATGACAAGACTTTCCGTACACTAGCTTATAAGGAGTACAACCAATTGGTGTTTTAAAAGCGGTACAGAATGCCCATAAAGCGTCTTCTAACTTATCAGAAGGCACGGTTTTCACCAACCGTCCTCTTAAGAATACGTTTTAAACCACGATTTGAAACCTCCACTTATCCACTCGTTTGTGGATGATAAGCGGTAGCAAGACGATGAGTGACCCCATACTTAGACATTACTTTAGCAAATTTATCATTACAAAAATGGGTCCCACGATCGCTTATAATAGCTCTAGGAGTTCCAAATCGGGCGAAAAGAGATTTCAAGAATTTTACTACAACTCGAGCATCATTAGTGGGGAGCGCCTTCGCTTCTACCCACTTTGATAAGCAATCAACGGCTACTAGAATGTACTTATTCCCTCATGAAGACGGGAATGGGCCCATAAAATCGATACCCTATACATCAAAGATTTCGCAAACTTGAATAGCGTTTTGAGGCATTTCATTTCTTTGTGAAATTTTGCCTTGACGTTGACACGTATCACAAGATTTGATCATAGTATGGGCATCTCGATATATGGTTGGCCAAAAGAAACTAGCATCAAATACTTTCTTAGCGGTGATTTGATACTCTAGGAGTCGTGATGAAGAAAAAAAAAAAAAAAAAAATAAAAATAAACAAAAAAAAACATAAAAAAAAAAAATTAAAAAAAATAAAAAAAAAAAAAAAAAAAAAATAAAAAAAAAAAAAAAAAAAAAACACTCAACAAAAAAAAAAAAAGAAAAAAAAAAAAAAAAAAAAAAAAAAAAAAAAAAAAAAAAAAAAAAAAAAAAAAAAACAAAAAATAAAAAGGAAAATGCTCCTTCTACGTCTTCTTTATATATCAATGAATTCTCGTATGCTGATCACGAAGCTCTTAAGTTGATGCTTTGGTGATCCATCCCGCGGTTTTAAGATCAAAATTAAATGTTTCAAGGCCCAATATGCACTTTATGTCTAACTCATTAGGGTAGATGGACTCATAACGTTCGTACACGAGCTTATAAGGGAGAGTACAACCAATTGGTTGTCTTGAAAGCGGTACGGAATGCCCATTCAAGGCGTCATCTAAACTTATCGGAATCCATGAGGCACGAGTTTTCACCAACGTCCTCTCAAGATACGTTTCATGGCCCACGATTTTGAAACCTCCACTTGTCACTCGTTTATGGTATGATAAGCGTTAGCAAAGACGATGAGTGACCCCTACTGAGACATTACTTTAGGCAAATTTATCTTACAAAAATGTGGTTCACTCGATCGCTTATAATAGTCTAGGAGTTCCAAATCTCGGGCGAAAAGAGATTTCAAGATTTTTATACATCTCAGGAGCAGCTGAGTGGGGAGCGCCTTCGCTTCTATCCCTTTGATAAGATAGTCAACGGCTACTAGATGTTCTTATTCCCTCGTGAGTGGGAATGGACCCATAAATCGTTACCCCATACATCAAGATTTCACAAACTTGAATAAGCGTTTTGAGTGGAATTTCATTTCTTTTGAAATTTTTTCCTTGTCTGTTGACACGGATCACCATTGATTTTGATCATAGCATGGGCATCTTGATATATGGTTGGCCAAAAGAAACCGGCATCAAATACTTTCTTAGCGGTGAAATTGGCACCATGATGGCCCCTGGTGGGTCCCTCATGACAAGCTTTGAGGTATCAATTGATTCTTGGCCTTTCTTACACGTCGAATGATTTGTCCGCACAAAATCTAAATAAGTAGGGAATCATCCAAAAGTAATGTTAAGTCCTTAAAGATTTCTTCTTTTGTTGGGACGACACTCCCTCTTAACGATATTAAATTTCCCGCGTGGAAATTGGCAATGTCGGCAAACCATGGGGGTACTTCCTACTAGATATAATTCCAGAGTTTCTAAGGAAAATTTTTATTTCTGTCTTATTTTCTAACACATCCTTCATATGAGGATTTCAAGTTGATAAATGTATAATCGGCGCGGATTCTCCGCGTTCCTTTTTTTATCACGGATGATGATATCAAATTCTTGTAGGAGGAGAACCTACCGGAGCAATCTTGGCTTAGCATCTTGTTTACTAAGATAGGGATTTACTATGTGTACGGAGGTATCCGTTATACATATACTTTTAGGATAAGACAAGATATGGCCGAAATTTTTCTAAAAGCATAAACTACAGCAAAGCATTTCTTTTTTCCGTCGTAGTGTAATGAATTTGAGCTTCAGTCATTGTCTTATGCATAATGTATAGGCATAAAAAATGCTTGTCTTACGTTTTTCGTGTCCCAAAAACCCACCAATCGCAAAATCACTAAGCATCACTAATAGTTACGAATGGTAGTTCCAATCGGGGACAACTAAGATCGGAGCTTCGGTAAGCTTCTTTTTAAGAGTCTCAAAAGCATTAATATAATCTTGAGAAAACACAAACGATGCATCTTTCTCAAGAAGCTGAGTCATAGGTCTAGCAATTTTAGAAAAGTCTTGAATAAATCGTCGGTAAAAACCGGCATGACCTAAGAAACTCCTAACACCTTTTACGGTGGTCGAATGAGGTAGCTTAGCGATAACATTGACTTTAGCTCGATCGACATCAATCCCGGATATGATTATTTTATGACCTAAACTCAATTCATTCTTTTCACATAAAAAGGGCCTTCTTCAATTTAGAACTAAATTCGTATCTTCACACCTTTTTAGCATTTTTTTTTTTTTGTCCTTAATTGGAGAGGAAAGAAAAAAAAAAAGAAGCAAAATATCTCCTAAATACCGAGAAATCATCCATGAAAACTTCTATAGTCTTTTCAATCGTATCATGAAATATGGCCATCATACACCTTTGGAAAGTACCGGGAGCATTACACAAGCCAAAGGGCATGCGACGGTAAGCGAAAGTTCCATAAGGGCATGTGAAAGTGGTTTTCTCTTGGTCTTGTGGATCTATTGGGATTTGAAAATATCCCAAAAATCCATCTAGAAAACAATAAAACTCATTTTCGGCTAATCTTTCTAACATTTGGTCCATAAATGGCAACGGAAAATGATCTTTACGAGTAGCTTCATTTAATTTCCTATAGTCAATACAAACTCTCCACCCGGTAACTAATCGTGTTGGAATCAATTCATTATCTTCATTAGCAACTACAGTTATACCACCTTTCTTGGGTACACAATGAATGGGGCTTACCCACGGACTATCAGAGATCGGGTAAATCATTCCGGCATCAAGGAGTTTGATAACTTCCTTTTTGATTACCTCATGAATTTTTGGGTTAACCCGTCTTTGACTTTGTACCGCGGGTTTATAATCTTCCTCCATCAAGATTTTGTGAGTGCAAAACCGAGGGTCAATACCCTTGATGTCGGTGATTTTTCAAGCAATGGCCCGTTTATGTGATTTAAGCACCTTTAAGAGGGCTTCTTTTTCATCATCTTTTAAACTTTTTGCAATAATCACGGGTAACTTATCGGTTCCCTCTAAGTAAGCATATTCCAAATGAGATGGTAAATCTTTTAATTCTAATTCCGGAGGCTCTTCAATTGAAGATTTTGCCTTAGTCACTTCTACTTGCTTTAGGTCCATCGGAGGGAGTTGAAACGGGTCATTATTTAACAATTTTTCAATCAAGTAAATATCTCCCTCTGGATCAAAATCGGCATGATCAATTTTCGGTGAAATTGAATCATATTTGAGATAAGCCTCGATCTCTTCCAAAATGAAGTTACTTCCCTCGAACGGTGTGAGGGAAAGTAAGAGTTGGAAATAATAGGCTCAGAAGTCGGGGTGAGATTGCCACCCGTAGAATTATTAGAAAAACCAAGAACTTCTTGAGGCATACTCCCAACTCAAGCTGCACGTCAATGAAGTCAATTCGGTTTATCGACATATCATCATTGTAGAGGAGTATATAGTATATTAGTTTCATTGGAGATTAAAAGTCAAGGTTCATCATTAACCGATGGGTTATTTCTTCTCCGTAAACAATCAAGTTAAGGCATGGCCGTATCTCTCAGAAGGATATCCCGATAATGTATGGGGAAACCTCGAGGATCGACAACATAAATCAACAACACAACAAAGTCGGTTTATTAAAGTGAAACTTCCCCACTTTGAGAAAGACGTCTTCAGCGACTCCCTTTAGGTACGAGAATGGATCGTTACCTAGCTCGGAGAGTCATCCGAGTGGGGGTAAGTTCGGGTAGGGAAAGCTTTTTCCATATGGAAAGAGGCATAAGATTTATGCTAGCGCCAAGATCGGCCAAGGCGTGACATACATCCATTTCCGGGAAATCACATGGTATGAGAAACTTGCCGGGATCTATAAGCTTTTCGGGAAGATTTTTAAGGAGCATTTCCGAACAATTTCATTCAATGGTATCTTTGTAATTCAAAATACTTGTCCTTTATTTGTATAGCAAACTTTTAAACCGTAGAGGCCATAATTTTGGTCTCAAAAAGAAGAGCATCCGCAAAAGCTAGTTCGAAAGTGCAAATATTAAAAGATTGATAGAACTTCTCCATTTGATTTGTAGCTTTTTCACGGAGCTTTTGATCATTAAGTCTAGAAGGATATGGAATATTAGGCTTAGGTAAAGTGTTCGGAACATCGGGTTTGCGAAATAGGAATGGGAATAACCGAAGGTTGGATGTGAGCGGTACTTCTTTGGAAATTAGTTTGCTCCTTATCCGTTGTCTCCTCGGTTTCTCGTTCCACTACCTTTTTTGGAGAAGGATTAGTAGGAATCGAGGTCCTCATAAGCAAACTCCACTCGAGTAGTGATTGCTTTTCATCTCACCCTTCGGGTTAGGAATAGTATTACTTGGAGATGTACCGAGTTGAGGCTTGGTTTTGAAGAAAAATATCTAATATACTCCCTCATTATCAGTATATTGATTCCTCCTATGTATTTTACTCTTTGTTATTAACAAATCACCCCTCAAAAACATTTATTTGAGTCTTGCATATTTTCATCGTTGATTATTAGATTTCATGTAACTTGAAAACTCATTTGAAATCCCTTGTTGAACTTGATTATTAGGAGCTTAAAAAGGTTGGTTTTGAAATCCTTGATTTTGAAAATTTGGAGCATGATTAATTGGAGCTTGAAAAGGTTGGTTTTAAATCCATTTGTTTACAATAAAAATTATTTCTGGTTTTAAAAATTATTCCCTTGATTTTGATTAATACCTATTTGATTATTTTGACACGGAGCAAATCGGGTGGTGCCTTTTGTTGCTTAGCACAGTTTCTGGAGGGGCAACTTGATTGTAAGTACAACGTTGCCGCACAGAACTAGCTTGATTGCTAGCGTTGCAATTACAATCATTTATAGCATGGGCACCACCACAAATCACACAAGAGTATTTCAGCCGCTTTAACCGTAGCGAGAGTGACAACCGTTCTTATTAACCAAATTCAAACTAAGTTGAAATTTGGTCCGGCAAGCTTATCAATTCTATCATCCGTCTTACTAGAACTTTCCCTAGAAGTCGTATTCACCCTAGAAACATTCGATTTGCTTCGTGAATAACGAACTTTTGACTTATTCTCAATTATGTTCAAGGCCTCTCTAGTAGTTTTACTCAAAAGATTTCCACCCGCCGCAGGAATATTAAGGAGTCTTGATCATTCTCATTTAAACCATTATAGAAAGTATCAATTTGGGTTACCTCCGTAAATCGTTTGGGGGTGGGGCAGCTCTAAGCATTTTACCTTAAAATGGTTCCTGCTTCAATAAATTGTTCTATCGAATTTTTGGGTTTAAAACGAGAGATTTCATTTTTTAAGTGAGTGGTCTTTGAGGGAGGGAAAAATTGATTCACGAACTGTTACGAATTAATCCAGGTCAAAGGACAAATTAGGAGGTTTCCTTATCGTTACCAAATTCTAGCGGCCCTCTTCAGTGAATATGGGGAATAGCATAAGCTTAATCACATCATTGGAATATCCCTATATTTCAATGTCGCAGCATCCTTTTAAAATTAGCGAGCAACGTTGTGTATGTGGATTATTCCCTTTCAACGTGTAAAATTTTGTTTGGCTTAAACTAATTGTAGCAAATTCGTTTTAATTTCGAAATTTTACGCAAGAATTTCCGGTATGACGATAGCTTCTCCATACCCTTCCGTGGGTGCTTAGAGTAGTTCCTCCATTGTTTGATTATCCGCCATTGGTGCAACTTCAACGATAGTATGAAGCTCGGGTTCGACTATGTTTGGAGCACGTCGTCTATTTTGACGTCTCGGAATGGTTACGAGTGAATTATTTGGATAATAGGAATTTCTAGTGCGCATGCACTACACAAATAAAACAAACGAAGAGAAAATATATACATAAAAATATTTTTATTTCACCGAATAATCAACAAACTTAGGGTAACTCCCTTAAGTGAAACTCGCAAGCAAGCGGGGGACGTAGTGGGAGCGAATCGCCTTAAAAACGTTTGTCCCTTTGGGTCGTAGTTCCTTAGAACAACCCTCCTTATACCCACCTTATAGCTTATTTCACAAAAGAGGTGCGCCTTTTTCGTAAGTGACACAAGACGGTTATTTTTGTTGTTTTTTGATTTTTTTGGTATTTTTGATTACTTGATATATATATTCACAAAAAATTGATAAAAATAAAAATATTTTTGTATTTTTATAGAAAAATATTCACAAACGGGAATTATAACTTCACAGGGAAGGGTCTTCAAATACTATTCTTCAAACGGAAACACGAAAATCGCTACACACATCTCCGGCAGCGGCGCCAAAAACTTGGTACGTCCCAAACTGTAACATTTCGTGTTTTCAGGTCATTTTACGATGTCATCTATTTCACTACTTATTTTTTTCTCGTCTCGTAAGCTAAAAATTTTCAATCAATGTAAGCGGACACCAAACAAATTAAAGTTTACGTCAAGCAAGCATTGTATTATTTTTCGTATGTAATAATCAACTTTTTATATTTTATTTTTATTTGATACGTAAAGCGTTTACGTTTGGCAAATTTTATACATTTAGGCATTCTCGAAACCACCAAAATTTATCTACGCTTCAACAAATACCCATTATTATTCTCAATGCTCAAAGTTTTAAAAAACTTCACCATATTTATCATCCTAGCCGAATTTCACATAAAAGGATCAAACCAAGTCTTACAACTTTCAAGTATTATTTTCATACAATGCTAAGACACAAAAAAAAATTGCTTCTTTTCCTTCCCTATATCACGTCAACCTCAAGACCAAAAGTTACCAACATTTTTTTAAGACTTTTATTAATAAAGTATAGTAACTAGATCACAAACATGTTGCCATGTTTTCCTCTTCTTTTCAAACGCCCCACCCCTATTTTCCTTGGTCTTGGACTTCTTTAATAGTTACTTTGACCAATTATGCCTATATAGGAGATATACTCGTTCATCTTTCATTTATATTCATACCATAGCAAAACTTAAACCATATTTCTTTGTTTTTCCTCTTCTTACCCACGTTCCATATTAAAAACACAAGAACAATTCATAAAACTTTTTTGAGCAAACATACAAGTTATGTAAGGTGTTGGTTATGTATTGGAAGCTTAGGTATATTTTTGACAAAGGGTTAAACAAGAAGAAAGTTTAGGGTTTTCATCATAGTATTTTCGAACTAGGGTTTGGTTTGTAGGGTG
>BQNB010041697.1:33002-46591 GCA_026074375.1 Tanacetum coccineum
CCTGCTCACCATTCTAACACTTTTCTAAGCCAACTCACGAGTGATTGCATGTGGATGTTTTGGATCTCACGAGTGAGATGGGCCTCTCACCATGCCAACCTCACCTCGACTCCCTCTAGCCTAATGGATAGTTTTTGGCACCAAATAGATCAACATTTGTCAGAATATTTCTACTCATGAAACAACGATATTAAGGCTTTGAATTTTTGTTTCGAGCCACAATACAATACATGGTGGGACAGTCGAATAAACCCCACCTCCACGCTAGAGATTTTGACGAGACCATCAAAAGCAATAAAACTTTGCAAAGCAACAATTTCCTTAATAGCAAAGACAAACTTATACAAACAAGGACCAATCGAAGTGAAAAAGACAATGTGAAATTTGTAGCACGTTTCGAGACTTGTGGCACCAAGCTTGTCGATTCTCGTTGACTTGAGTGACTTATTACTAGAAAATACTCGTTCGACGTCCACATTCGTCTTTATTAGAACTAAGTTAGAAGATATGACAAGTTGGATACGTCATATCTTTGTTGGCAATTGCCGATCTATACCCGTAACTAATACAGTATAAGACATAACACAAAACCTATGCATTTTCTTAAAACATGAAACATAGACACAGAGCAAAGTGTATTTGATTTTGTTTCCTCTAGTTGCAAGTAATAGTAATATTCTTTTCTCTTATTAGCAGCTTCCCTCCCCTTTATTCTATAAATCTCTTTTTTTTCTTTTCTTTATAAAACAAATAATTTTAGGAAAAAAGAAAGATACCATGAAACACAACACACTCACTCATTGCTGTGTTCTATTAATGGGTTTTTAATTTATAGATATTTTAAAGGAGATAAGAAAAAATGTTAGCTTCATGTAGAGTACTACTTTTTTTACTAATGTAGTGTGTGAACATTTTTGCTAGAGAAAATGAGTTTGTTTTGAGGATAACATGTAAGTTTATACGGGGTGGCTTATAAGTGGTCACAGTGGGGCCTGCTTTCTCGTCGACAAGTACACTGGATTAAAATGTAAAAACTAAAAGGTAAACTAGAACAATGTCCTAATGAGCTGTTTATTTACTTTTAGACTTAAGAATCATTTCATTTGAGCATGTTAGTGGTAAACATATTGGATATTTATACAAAATGGCTATCTTTTTGTCATTTCTCTTCTAAGTTCAATTGATATCATTTTGTCTGTTTTTTTATGATGGTTTGTGGTATGTGCTATTTTACACATACCTTTTACCATAAAAAACGAGCCCAAATAACAAAAAACGTATGAAAAATACAATGTATATACTTGTTTTTGTGTTTGTGTATGTGCAGGTACCGGATATTAAGAAATTGACAAATTAAAGACAAAAATGGACAAATCCGAGCACGGGAATGAAAAGAGGACGAAAAACCGAGGCCGAAGGCGAATCCAACTTCCATGGACCAACCTGTGTCCATTTTATTGGGCTGGGTCAGCCCAAACCCTAAATATTAAAAGCCTAAAAGCCCTAATATATCCAATAAGCCAAAACCCCTTTGATATTAACCCATAACCCTTTACAAGCCCAAATCCTTTACTCCGGCCCAAGCCCTTTGATATAAAACAAAGACCCAAGTCAAACCTCCCTTTTTACTCAGTCAAACAACAAAATAGAAAAGAAAAAAGGCGGGAACAGTTTTACTGTTCACCCTCCTTCCCCAACTTTACCCTGCACCCAATTACCCTCTTTAAATGAAAGTTAACCCTTCTAGAAACTTAATGACGCACGCAATGACGCCTTTGGGAGCCACGCTGGCAATCCCAAGGCCAATCATTGGCTAATCATGCGTGGAGGGCATTCAACGGCCAAGATGAGAGCGGTTATGAGTGGATGGCTGAGATTAAAGAAGTGAGGAGCGTCCAGAGGCCTAGAACCTTCACCTCTCAGCTATAAAAGGAAGAGCTCTCACACACACACGAGGCATCTAGGGTAGTTATAGCTTAATTAGTCATTCTAGCTTATTGTAACGTTTTAGCTTATAGTTTTTCAATTATTGTAATTTTCCCTTTCAAAAGCTTGTACTCGGTTTAAATAATCAATAAAAGTTCAGTTTTATTATTGTTTAAGTTTAATCATGTTTTTACCTTAAATGCTCTTATGGATTAATAAGCTCTTTAATACTCTTATAAGCTCAATAAGCTTTCCTAATCACTAATAAGCTAGTTAAAATGACTCGGTAAGCTCTCAAAGCTTAACTGAGCTTGATAATACTTAAATTTCCTTCCCGAAAATATACCTCAAGCTTATATTGGAAGGGAAGCCAGATTTGGAAGGGCTTCCATGACCTTACTAGCTTATCTCTGATAAGCTAGAGCTCTGTAAGATAAGCTCTAAGAGCAGCTATAAGCCTTGTTTGTGCAAAGGCTTTTGTAAGTTCACTTTTTACCTTTTGAAGCTTAATTTTGCAATTTAGCTTATTACTGCTTATTGTCTGCTTAATGTTGTTTAGAATAGCTTAATATTGCTTAATATAGTTATTTGTTGATTAAAATACTCAGTTGTTGTTTAAATCTCATTTTATAAGTCTGTGATAAAAAACAGTTGAAAATTCAAAAAAATATTAGCATTAGTTAGTAGCTTATTGTTTCTGCTTATTTAATTGTGAAAAGTTGTTCATTAGGTTTGTTATAAGCTAATAAGCATCTGGTATTTGAAGTTTGAGTGTTATTTCTCTATCTTATAAGCTAAAAATGAGTTTAAGGGATTTAAAGGGGTGTTTGGCTCAAGGCAGTACTAACTTGAGTTAGTACTGTCAAGAGCCATTTGGTTCTTTAAATTGAATTTGAATCTCATACTGAGGTTTATAAGTTTAGGATTTAAGGTCTTTGTAGGTTAAATCAAGTTTTAATCAAGTTTGTGTGTAAGTTGTTTAAATCTGTGGTCATAAGTTCAGAATTCTTAGGTTCTTTTAGCTTAAATCTGTTCTAGCTGTTTTTGTTCATCAATTTGCTCATGTTTTGGTGTTTAAAAGATGTTGAAACCAAGTCTTAAGGGTCTGTGTTTTTGGATTTGAGTTTTGGCTAAAAATTGTGTCAAGTGCATCAGATAGTAAGTCTGCTTAATTGCCATTTTCAATCTTAAATTTAAAGTAGTTTAAGTAGGAATTAGATTTTGAAACTTAGTGCACACTTAGTTCATAGGCAAATCTAGATAGATTAGGGCTTATTTTGTCTTAAAAAGCTTATTTAGTGATCTGTTTTTAGGTCTGCAAATTAGTCCTTTGTCTTTTGATAAAAAATTGCATAATAACAAAATAGAGTAAACTGCATTAGTAGCTTTTTTCAAGTAGCATTTGTTAGCTTGTTTTGAATTTCAATTTACTTTTTGATTGATGTTTTAAGTAGTGTGTAGGACAAGCTTTCTAGTGGTATAAGTGATTTTGTCATAAGGATCTGTTTAGTTGCTTAAAAATAAGCTCAAAAAGTCCTATTTGGCTGTTTGGTAAACAGTTTTGTGTCAAAATGCTTATGAGCTTTTCTCAGCTTATTGTTTATTGATTTTGCTTAAATGTTGTTCAGCTGTGCTTATTAGGTTTGTTTTAAAGTGATTTTAGCTTATTTGATTGTAATTGAGCTTATTCAAGCTTATTAGTTTCTTAAGTTTTGTGCAAAAAGCTAAAAATCCTTCTAAGTGTAAACTGTGACTTTTAAGCCTAATTTCTGGCTTATTGCTTAAGAATCATAAAAAGTTTCTTTAGTAAAATTTGATTAGGATAAGCTGTTTTACAAGTTTCATAAATAAGTTTTGCAAAATAAAAAAAAAGGAATTAGGGAAGTCTTGGGTGAGCAAGGCTCGAACCCAAGACCTCTTCCCAACTCAACCCTTTTATACCACACACCAACACCAACTGCGCCCTTGGGACTTTTACGTCCTAAGGTGCACAAGCAATTTATTTACCACCTTTTTGGGCTCTTTTTCATATAAGCACTTCGAGTGCTTATTAGGCTTTTTCAGGCTTATTCGTTTAAGCATTTTCTTTGCCAGCAATTTTCCTGTGCTCTTTACTTATTAAGCAACTTTTGGTATTTTTCTTAGATTTTTAATTTAAACTTTAGTATTTTTCTTGAATTTTATTAGTTTAAAATCTTTAAAAATTCATAAAAAATAAATAAAAATCAAAAAAATAAATTTCTTTTTCTGAAAATTTTCTTTTAATATTTAGAAGGTTTAGGAATTAAATTTTCGTTCGTAGGGCTTAATTTTGTTATACTTGCTTATTCGTCGCGTTTTTATTATTCCCGTAGTGTTTTTGTGTTAAATTTCTTACTTGCTTAATCGTTAATTCTTCTTTGCATGCTTTATGTGTTTCTATGTGTAGAAATAGGAAAACAAATCAAATCTTTGAATTATTCACTTGCGCGATCACAAACTAAACCGACTTTCTATTCACACTTCGCCGAGGACAAACGACCCGGGAGGTTTTAAGGATTGCTTTGGTTAAAAGCAATCTTCTTTAATCTTTTGGAATACGTATACTACTATAATATAATTGTATTTGCCTCTTAATTACACATACTTATTTGTGTGTGTGGTTTGGGGCAAATCAATTTTTGGCACTGCTGCCGGGGAGGTGTGTAACGAATTTCGTGTTCCGTTTGAAGATTAGTATTTGAAGACCCTTCCCCGTAAAGTTATCATTTTTCATTGTGAATTATTTTTCTTATTATAAACATACAAAAAATACAATAAATATTTTTATTTTTGATTTTTGTGAATATATTTCAAGTAATCATAATATTACCAAAAATATAAATAATCAAAAAAATAACCGTTGCCTTTCTTTGTGTACACTTTGAAATCCGGCTCACTTTAGAATACAAAACTTTAAAGAGGTATAAGGAGGGTTGATCCGATTATCAACCCGAAAGGAGAAGGTTTTTAAAACGCTTCGCGCTTACCTGCTCCTCCGCTTCTTTGTTCGTTTTTCTAGAGAGCTACCGCTCACTTGTTCGATTATCGGTTACAAAAATATTTTTCTTTCTTTTATTTTATTTTTAGTGTATGCAAACCCGTTCTTCTTCAAAATTCTGTTGGTGCCCTGCCAATGAGATCTTCTACGAATCCTACTTCTTACGAATCCACGAATCGTCTGTATCGTCAACGTTCAAAACCCAAAGGTCGAACCGTTCGCTTGAAGAAGTTCCGTAGTTCAATTGGACGCGCCACTCAACGTACTTTGGGGGGGTATTGCTCCGTGCACCCACCGAGGGTTATGCGGAGGTAATCGTTGTACCACCGATTCCCACTAAGCATTTCGAGCTCAAGCATAGTCTAATCAATCTTGTAACTTCGAAACAATTCTACGGTTTTGAAGATCCTCATGCTCATATTCGATATTTTAATAAGATTACTTCTACGTTGAGGTACAAAGATGTACCCAGAGGACATCTTAAGCTATTTGCTTTTTCCATTTCTTATCGAGGGTCCTGGCCTGGGATTTGGCTCGACAAAGAACCTCCTCGTTCTATTCTCACTTGGGACGATCTTGTGTCTAAATTTATTAACCATTTCTTTCATCCCTCGAAAACAACAAATTTCCGGAATGAAATTTCAAATTTTAATCAAAAGTTTGAGGAAACTTTTAGTGAGGCATGGGACCGATTCAAGGATCTCCTTCAATCATGCATCACGGTTTTACCAAATTACATCAACTCGATACTTTCTATAATGGTTTAAACCCTCCCGATCAAGATTCATTAAATTTTGCCGCCGATGGCAATCTTTTGGAAAGAAGTACTCAAGATGCTTTGAAAATTATTGAAAATAAATGACGAGTACGGATTTTCAAGAAAAACAAACATGAGTGTTGCTCAGTGAAAGACAAGTAATGTTGATTCTTCCGGAGTATGGCCAAAACTTACCGATGCAGTAACTCAAGTAACTAATGTCGTAGCCACTATAATGAAACAAATTCAGGCTCCAGCTCCAGCTTTCATAAAAGTTGTCGAGGAATCTTGTGTTACTTGTAGCGATGCTCATTCTTACCGACAGTGTCCTGCCACCGATGGCAACACTTTTACGGGCTATCATGACAATATTCAAGGATACGTTTCAGCAGCTGCAATGAACAATTACAATCAAGGTTATCGTCCTCAAGGAGACCCACACTTCTATGCTAGCAATTAAATGGGTCCTCCTGGTTTTCCTCCCGTTCAAAATAATCAAAATCGTTTTAATCAAAATCAAGGTTACAACCAGAACCAAAGAAACAATCAAGGAAATTATCAAAACGAGAAGCAACATTAAAATCATAAGGGAAAATAATCTAAAGCTATAGTGTTTAATCAATATCAAGGTCGATGGGGAATAAATTTCAATCAAGCTCAACTATATTCTAAACCCGGACTCATCAACCACAAGTTGTGGCACAATGTGTTTTTCATAGCTTCATATAGGTGAATGATGCTTGTAATGAAAACATACAAACTCAAATGACACTTATTGACAAATCTCGAACATTGAGCTTAGGAGTTTGTTTAGTCAAATTCATGAAATGAATACGTTCTTCATTGGGCTCGAATTCGTTGCAAGCAACACCGTTCCGACCCACGGGAAGATTGAATGCTATCACCACTCGAAGTGGTGATACTTTAGCTTGGACCCTCTGGTTCCTCCTCCTCTTCATCTTTTAAGGAGGCGGGGACAAAGAACCGAAAGACGATAACGGACTAAGTACTCACCGAGAGTACCAATAATGTCCCACCTTCGGTTGTCCAGCCGTCTCCCGCTTCTACTTCTTCTACTCCTATTTCATCTCCTAAGATTCTCGTGCCTAATCCGCATTAACCTCCAATTCCATATCCATCGAGGTTGAATAAGGACCGACTACTCAAAAAATTGCACGGAAAAGTGATAATTTAAATCATAGGTTTTTGTTCAATATGTTCTAAGAAATCTCTTCATTTTTAGCTTTTTGAGGCTCTTGCTCACATGCCTAAATTTGCAAAAATGATTAAGGATCTCCTTACGAATAAGGAGAAACTTCTTGAGATAGCAAATACACCCGTGAATGAGAACTGCTCAGCTGTGATCCTAAAAAAGTTACCCGAAAAACTCGGAGACACGGGCAGGTTTCTCATTCCATGTGAATTCTACGGGCTCGAGTCATGCATGACCCTAGCCGATCTAGGAGCTAGCATTAACTTGATGCCACTTTCCGTGTGGAAAACACTATCCCTTCCGGAACTTTCTACTACTCGAATGACCCTCGAATTAGCTACCCGGACTGTTGCTATTCCAGCCGGTATAGCCGAGGATGTTTTCGTTCAAGTAGGCAAGTTTACATTCCCAGCCGACTTTGTGGTGGTTGACTACGAGGTTGATCTTCGGGTTCCTCCTATATTGGGAAGACCTTTTCTAAGGACGGCCCATGCTTTAGTTGACGTACATGGCGACAAGTTAACCTTGTGAGTCGGTAATGAGGAATTGGTCTTTAACGTTGAAAGTGCCTCAAAACATCCTCAAAAGCATAGTGATAATTCAATCCATAAGGTTGACATTCTCGGAAACTATATGTGAAGGATATGTTCCATGAGGGTGTTAAATTTCAAAAAGGTCAATTAATCGACGAGTGGCTGTCCCACTCGTACTCCGGGTCTCCTTGTCGAGTCTCTCTCCCCTTCTCTCACTCCCTTCGGAGATAGTAACTTTCTTTTGGAAGAGATCGACGCATTTCTTTCTCTCGATGATTTGATACCACCGGGTATTGATGATGGCACCTACAACTCGGAGGGAGATATTCTTTTTCTAGAAAGATTACTTAATGACGATCCAACACCCGATTTCCCTCCTATTCCTTACCCCGTATGTTTGATTAATGATGCCAAAAAGATTAAATCTTCCATTGATGATCCTCCGGATCTTGATCTCAAGGACTTGCCTTCCCACCTCGAGTATGCGTTTTTGGAGGGAACTTCCAAGTTACCCATCATAATCGCAAAAGACTTGAAGAGGGAGGAAAAAGAGCAGCTTCTAAAGGTTTTAAAATCACACAAACGGGCGATAGCTTGGAAAATATCTGATATTCGAGGCATTAATCCAAATTTTTGCACTCATAAGATATTAATGGAAGATGATTTTAAACCGGCTGTTCAGCACCAGAGACGGGTTAATCCTAAAATACATTAAGTAATCAAAGCTGAAGTCATTAAATTTCTCAATGCTAGATTGATTTATCCCATTTCTGATAGTCCTTGGGTGAGCCCGATTCACGTCATACCCAAAAAGGGAGGTATGACGGTTATTACCAACGAAAAAAATGAGCTTATTCCTACACGATTGGTCATGGGTTGGCGCGTTTGTATTGACTACCGAAAGTTGAACGACGCCACCCGTAAAGACCACTTTCCTCTCCCTTTTATGGATCAGATGTTAGAGCGACTAGCAGGAAACGAATTTTATTGTTTCTTAGACGGATTTTCTGGCTATTTTCAAATCCCAATTGATCCCCAAGACCAAGAAAAGACCACTTTCACCTGTCCTTATGGAACATTTGCTTATAGACGAATGCCTTTTGGCCTTTGCAATGCTCCTGGGACATTCCAAAGGAAAAGACAACTTTCACTTGTCCTTATGGAACATTTTCATGGATGACTTTTCGGTCTTTGGGGATTCATTTTCATCGTGCCTCTCCCATTTAGATACTATGCTACAATGGTGCGAAGACACCAACTTAGTTCTAAATTGGGAGAAGTGCCACTTCATGGTTAAAGAGGGCATTGTCCTCGGCCATAAAATCTCTAAAAATGGACTTGAAGTTGATAGAGCTAAAGTAGATGTGATTGCAAAATTACCACCTCCGACCACGGTTAAAGGGGTTAGGAGCTTTTTGGGTCATGCCGGTTTCTATAGGCGATTTATACAAGATTTTTCCAAAATAGCTCGGCCAATGACTCACCTCTAGGAAAAAAGAACTCTTTTGTCTTACGGGAACGAAGTGTTTGCTTTTTAAGTTTCTTAAAAAGAGGTTAACGAAGTCTTAATTTGTGTCCGGGATGGGACTATTCGTTTGAGCTTATATGTGCCGTCGAGCTTATGTTGTTGGGGAGCTATTTAGGGAAAGGGAAAGAAAATTTTCGGCTATCACAATGAAGTAATATTGTCTTCTCAACTTCAATAACGTTATCCAAATATCTTTTTAGCTTTCTTTTAAGCACATTAAAACCCCCCCCCCCAATTTTTCCCCCACTTGTTTTGTGGGGGGGGGGGGGGGGGGGGGGGGGGGGGGGGGGTCCCAGTGGGTGTGGTGGGGGGGCGGAGAAGTTTCGGTTTATTAGTCTATCCAAGACCATAGTATATACGGATCATTCGGCATTAAAATACCATTTTAATAAGGAAGATGCTAAGCCGAGGTTGATCCGGTGGATTCTCTTGCTCTAGGAATTTACTATTGAAATTCGTGATAAAAAGGGAGCAGAGAATCTCGCGGCGATCATTTAAGCAGATTAGAAAACCCGTATCAAGGAGATCATGTTGGAATGGAAATAAATGACAATTTTCTTCATGAATCACTTAGTATGATATCTCTTAATCCCAAAAATAAACCCTCGTGGTTTGCCGACATAGCAAACTACCTAGTGGGTAATGTGCCGATTAAAGGGATGTCATCCCAGCAGAAAAAGAAATTCTTTAAGGATATTTGACATTATTTCTGGGATGACCCCTATCTATTTCGGATTTGTGTTGATCATATTATTCGATGGTGTGTGGACGGGCAAGAAGCTATTGATATTATCCAAGCTTGCCATAATGGACTCACCGGGGGACACCATGGCCTAAACTACACCGCTAAAAAAGTTTTTAACTTCGGTTTTTTCTGGCCCACCATTTATCGTGATGCCCAGGACTTTGTCACACACTGTGATTCATGTCAGTATCAAGGAAAGATCTCACAACGGGATGAAATACCCCAAAATCTTGTTCAGATTTGTGAGATTTTTGACGTCTAAGGCATCGATTTCATGGGACCTTTCCCGTCTTCAAAAGGGAACCGTTATATTCTCGTGGCTGTCGACTATGTTTCGAAATGGGTTGAAGTGAAAGCACTCCCCACCAACGACGCTTGAGTAGTGGTTAAGTTTAAAAAGCAGCTATTTTCTAGATTTGGAACCCCATAGGCCATCATAAATGATCGAGGGACGCATTTTTGTAATGATCAGTTTTCTAAAGTTCTTCAAAAATATGGCGTTACTCATAGTCTTTCGACCTCGTATCACCCACAAACCAGTGGCCAGGTGGAGGTGTCCAATAGAGGTTTAAAAAGGATTTTAGAAAGGACGGTAGCGGGAGCTCGAGGCAAGGTGGGCGATAAACTTGATGACGCCTTGTGGGCTTTTCATACTGCTTTCAAAACACCGATCGGGTGTACTCCTTATAAGCTGGTATACGGAAAAGCTTGTCATCTCCCCATCGAGCTTAAGCATAAGGCCTACTAGGCCTTGAAATGGACTAACTTTGACCTAAAAACCGCGGGTGATATTGTATAGTTCAATTAAATGAATTAAAGAACTTCGGGATCGGCCTATGTATTTCTTGGGTTCTATAAAGAAGACAAAGAAGATTCATGGGCTAAGATCAACATCCGTGAATTTTCACTTTGGAGATCGTTGTCCTTCTTTTTAATTCATGATAAAAGATTTTCTCGGGAAATTAAAATCCGTTGGACGGACCATTCACCGTGGCCCAGTTTTCTCCTTATAGGGACCATTGAGTTATCTCAAAGCCGTTGGTCCTAACTTTACGAGTTGAACAAGTCATAGATTAAGCACTATTTTGGAAGAGACATTTACCCCACATAGGGTTGTCTCGGATCTTCAAACTTTCCCCTTGGGACCAAGAATTTTGGGGTCGAGTCAGGCCGTGGACTCGTCGTTAACAAAAAACAAGCACTTCGCGGGTGGCAACCCATGCTTATCCTTCCATCTTCTTTCTATTTTCTAATAAGTGTGATGTGAGAAAGCTCGCCTCTTTCTCGTGTTCATGTTTTTGTGGTTTGTGATGTTTGTCCAGGATTGCTCGGATTTTGAAGGCTCTCATGCTCGGTGTTTTGTCCATCGTTCACTCGCTCTTCAATCCTTAGCATGCTTATATTGGGAATCCGATATCCTGAATATTATCGACTAACATTTATCTTTAGCATAATTAATAAACGGCTTTAGATTTGCGTAAAAACCCCTTTATATCAAGATTATGCATTGAAAATTTAGATGGGGGTATCATTTAACATGAGGACAATGTGTAGTTTTAGTAGGGGGGGAATCTATCGATTTGATTATACCTGCAGCCGTTGTTCTCACGTAATCCCATTGTTCTTAGAATTTCATGCACTTCATTTTCATCATCATCTCCAGCATCGACATTCAAGTTAATACTAGCATCACCAGATTCCGTGTTGAACGAACTAGACCCAGATGTCTTGCTTTTCTTACTAGATTTTGAGTACTTTGGAACTACTTGTTTCAACCATTTCGGGCTATATTTTAAAACCTCCCAACAATGACGAAGTGTAAACGGTAATCCAAATTCAGCTTCATAGTCAAGAAGTGCCTTATTAAAGTAGTCTTCGTCTCCAGCTCCACTTTCCTGAGCCATACGCGCAACGTTATCATGCACTCCACAAAATCTAGCCACGTTCGGGCGAACCGTCTTCCATTTCCCGCACACCATATCATACGTTCTTTTGTCACTATTTGTTTTCTTGTGTACGTAATCTTTAACCTCTGTCCAGAATCCATCAGTTTTCCTTGCGTTGCCTTTGGCACTATTTTCAGATACGTGAACCCATCCTTTACACAACGCAATTTCTTCCTCATTGGTCCATGGAGTGCAACGAGGTACTTCCTCGTTTTGAACAGTGGTCGTCCTCTTTTGGCGTCTTCTAGATGGCTTTGGTTGTGGTGGGGGGGGTCACTTCGACGGGAGAATCCTCATGAACCGTGTTTTGATACATATCTTCCAAAAATTGAGGTGAGTACAACTCTTCATTTCGAAAAGAAGGAATGGGAGACAAAGGTTGTTCGGTATGTCGTTGTGATGATGAACCACCCATTTGGGTTTGTGAAACGTAGTTCGTGTTATTAAATAGGAAAGCCGGTGGTTGCGAGGAGTATTCGTGAAACGCGTTGCTTTGTGAGAATTATGTAAACGCGTACGGGTATGGTTCCGGTGCCCGTCCGAGTGCCGGGTTTCGGTAAGGTTGGTTCGGGTAAGGTTGGTTATAATAATATGATTGTGGTCGTAAGTTTTGTTGGTTCGGTGATGGGTTTGCGAGAGAAAACATGCCGTCGGGTGTTAGTGGTGAGTTTCCGATATTTTGGCGTTGACGTTGGTTGTTGTTTCGGGGAGTCTTATCGTGAGACATTTTGTTAGATAGTAATAAGAAATAATATGAGTTAAAAATATTGGTGAGAATGTATAAAATTGAAGAATATGTGTTTAAAAAGGTGAAAAGAAGTGGGTATTTATATAGATAAAATGAGGATAGTTTGAATTTTTTTTATACACATTCAAACGGTCGGATATAGAGCCCACCACTATACACAGGTTACGAAATGTAACCAGCTCACCGAACCTTTTCTTTTTTCTTCTCCTTGGCGCGTGAGCCAATGCATGTGTTTTGGGGTATGACACGTGAGGCCCTACCTCACTGGACACCCTCACTGCCATTACCTTCAGCCTAATGAGCTGTTTATTTACTTTTAGACTTAAGAATCATTTCATTTGAGCATGTTAGTGGTAAACATATTGGATATTTATACAAAATGGCTATCTTTTTGTCATTTCTCTTCTAAGTTCAATTGATATCATTTTGTCTGTTTTTAAGATGGTTTGTGGTATGTGTTATTTTACACATACCTTTTACCTTATAAAACGAGCTCAAATAACAAAAAACTTGTGAAAAATACAATCTATATGCTTGTTTTTGTGTTTGTGCATGTGCAGGTACCGGATATTAAGAAATTGACAAATTAAGGACAAAAAAGGACAAATCCAAGCACGGAAATGAAAAGAGGACGAAAAACCGAGGCCGAAGGCGAACCCAACTTCCATGGACCAACCCGGGCCCATTTTATTGGGTCGGGTCAGCCCAAACCCTAAATATTAAAAGCCTAAAAGCCCTAATATATCCAATAACCCAAAACCCCTTTGATATTAACCCATAACCTTTTACAAGCCCAAATCCTTTACCCCGGCCCAAACCATTTGATATAAAACAAAGACTCAAGTCAAACCTCCCTTTTTACTCAGTCAAACAATAAAATAGAAAAGAAAAAAGGCAGGAACAGTTTTACTGTTCACCCTCCTTCCCCAACTTTACCCTGCACCCAATTACCCTATTTAAATGAAAGTTAACCCTTCTAGAAACTTAATGACGCATGCAATGACGCCTTTGGGAGCCACGCTAGCAATCCCAAGGCCAATCATTGGCTAATCATGCGTGGAGGACATTCAACGGCCAATATGAGAGCGGTTATGAGTGGATGGCTGAGATTAAAGAAGTGAGGAGCGTCCAGAGGCCTAAAACCTTCACCTCTCAGCTATAAAAGGAAGAGCTC
>BQNB010041698.1:10980-26086 GCA_026074375.1 Tanacetum coccineum
AAAAGGCGCATTATGACGTCGCTAATGCCTCGTAAAGACGCGAGGCGTGACCTCCACGCCACACAATAGACCAAGGCTTGAGCTTAAGACTTGACATGAGATGATGAGTGAAAAAACGTAATAAGGCACGATAAAACGTGATGTGTTGAGGTTTTTTTTAATTCAATTTCGTTAAAAATCATATTTTTATATACATTTGTACAAGATTACATGCAAAAATAATTTCTTGACTTTATTTCTTATGTATGACACTTTTTGTAAACTCAATATATTTGTAATATGATACAAATATGCAAATTTATAAATATTTTCATATTTTGTGCCGTTTTAAGTCACGCCTTAAAAACGCCATGATGACTCGCCATGACTCCTAAAGGCGTGAAGTTTGACTATGTCGTCACGTCACGCCTCACGCTATTTATAACCTTGTTATTTTGAGACATCACCAAATGAAAATACTATACTTGTTTTTTCATGGAAATGTTTATTTTCCAATACTTTATAAGACGTCATTTAAGAACGTTGATCATTTAGTAACACTGATCATTTAAATATTTTTATATATTATAATTACAATTATAATTACAACTTGTATTATCTTTAAGACCTTGAAGGCATGCAACTAACGCCATTTATGAATCAGCATATTTTCTTATATATCATCTTGAGGTTCTTCTTAACATATAAAAACCGTTACTAAAATTGAAAAAATATAAAGGATATTCGATACTTTTTCTTTATTTTCTAAGTCCATAGTATTACATCCTTATTTGAGTTTAAGAAAAATGACTGGGTATATATTTTTTATTATTTTAAAAAATGAATTGAGCTCTTTCAATGCTAATGACTTTTATCCAATAATCTAAACAAATTACATGTTTAAAGAATCGCTTATAAATAAATATCGTTTAAAGAATCACTTATGAATCGATAGTGTTTTAATGAACGAAAAATATAAATATTTTTCAACAAATAAACATGAACGCCACTGTCCATCTATTTAACCGTTCACATTATTTCGTTTGTTCGTTTATATTTAAACTAGAGAACATGAACAAGGCTTGTTCGTGCTGCTTCGTTTTTCGTTTGTGCTTCTAGATTATCATGAAACGGAAGTTTGATTTTCTTTTTCTTATGTTATTTTTTCTATCTTCAATCAAATTTTAGATTTTCATTGTATTTTTTGTTATAGTTGGATGTTCTTTTAATCCGATGAATCGAAAAGCCTTCATTTAAGTTTTGCTTCAAGCCTCAAGAAGGCTTGAGCCGCCCCTACTCTAAGCTACTAGTGTTGGTGCTTACGACTACTACACACTACTATTATTACTTTTGCCAAACACACACTAATATTATCTTTCTTATCTAATCTAATAATATATAAGATTGAGTTTGCTATATTTAATGTGGGTAGTATTTATGATTTAGAACAAAAGATTTGTATCCTCATTAAGCCATCTTTTGATAGTGAATCAATTTTCGGTTTCATTCATCCAGAAATGAAAAGTATCGGCAGTTACAAGCACAATTATAGCAACAAGCAAAAGGTCAACATAGACCTCAAATTTAGCATAGACTCAATGAACCAATTCTAGCCACTCATTTTTCATCAAAATAATAAAAACCCACTTTCCACATCTTTTTTAAAAATTAAATATCTCACAAACCGTTAATCGTTACGCAAAATAAAACATACAATCGCGACGAGAATTAAATCATCTTTCTATAGAGGGGCACTTCTATACTTTCGACGAATTTTTTTTCGATTTTTTTAGTTATGTTTGAAAAAAATCACATGTGATTTGTATCACAATCACATGTGATTGTGATACAAATCACATATGATTTTTTCCAGACGTAACTAAAAAAATTCGAAAAAAATTTCGTCGATAGTATATCGAAGTGGTTGTCTACTGAAAGATAAAAAAAATACTCGTCGCGATGGTGTATTTTTTGTCGTTTGACGATTTACGCTTTGCAAGATATTTTATTTTTTAAAAAGAGGTGGAAAATGAGTTTTTATTATTTTGATGAAAAAATGAGTGGTTAGGATTGGTTCATTAGGTCTATGCTAAATTTGGAGTCTATGTTGATCTCAACTCTATAGCAACAATGAATATCTGCAATTAAAAACCATTAAATGCATTTAAATCACATGTATGTTATAAAATATAAGATCTTATAAATAACATTTTTCCTTCATTTCTCATGTAATGCATACGTGCCACGAGATTTATGGTAGTTTTTTTTCTTTTTTTTGCAGAGATCAGGTAGTGATAGGAAGAGAAAATGGATTAGAGCAGCGGCGGTTCGAGAAGCTGTTTGAATTGTAATACAACTTCAGCTCCTCTTTGGAGAGGCAGTTGTGATGGTCCTAAGAGTAAGGAGTATGGTGACGAGGGGGCCTCGCCATGTCCTACGTGGCTTCGCCACGCGCCCCGCCACCACACCAAGATAGCTCGCCATAAGCCAAAAACAAGATATCTCGCCACCCCCATGAGTCAAATACGACAAAGTGTTAAAAATTATAACCGTTTGGTTTTTAAAGCCAACGGTTATTATTTTTTCAAACTTTTTAATTGTTTTTTTCAAAATTTATACCAACTTTTTCACTATAAATACCATTTCATTTTAACATTTTAACACACACTTCTCTACAAAAAAACTTCTTATACTTTCAATATCTCAACACATCTTCACTACCAAAAAAAATGTCTCAACTACCAAATGAACTCGGTTACTTTACCCATCTTCTCAACTCCAACCCACACCAATACTCAGCTTCTCTGAACCAATCGAATCCGTCTACCCCGGGTTCACAAAACTCAAATTCTTCCTCGCAACCGTATCCTCCTTTTGGAACGCAAATGTCACCCGAAAAAGCTTATCAATCACAATTGGCGTATCATCAACAACAACCATACGACTTCTATACTGTCTGAGAACAGAGAAGAGTGCCATTCATTTTAACATTTTAACACTAAACACTTCTCTACAAAAAACTTCTCATATACTTTCAATATTCAACACATCTTCACTACCAAAAAAAAATTGTCTCAAACTACCAATGAACTTCGGGAAACAATAAAAAAAGAAGAATAATGGTTTTTAGAGCCTTGGGAAGTTATAGATGATTCAGAGACATTGAGTCTCCGTTATTGACCACCTTGGCTCTCAATGGCAAATAATTCGTAAACAATTTTGGACAATTGTTGAGATAACTATAATTGGATGTATTAATCTTGGAAGATTTTGTAATTGAACATAAGGAGGTGCAATCACGTGCTTCAATGATTCTTAGGCTAGATAGAAGTTCGTGCAACACTTCCAGCTTCTTGCAACAATCAAGTGTAAGTGTTATAAGATGAGAAAGTTGTCTCAAACTTCTAGGAAATCTAGTAAAATTGTTACCTTTCAAGTTTAGTTTTCTTAGACATGATAAGCTTCCAATGGCATAGGGCACTTGTTCTAAATTGCAGTAGCTAAAATTGAGAGACTTTAACATATGGAAACTTGTCAATGAAACTGATCTTTTAGGATGTTGTTGTTTACTTAGTAAACCAAAAGTCCACCATCTAGACCGGATACTCTCTTGTTGACCAAATAAAGGAAGTTCTGTAATGGAAGTTCGGTTGAAACGTCAAGCGCCGGGGGAAGCCAATCGGAGTCTGTATCGTCACTTGTGTCTCAGGATTATAGACGTAAATGTGATGCTGCTGAAATAGCATACGAGGCGAAGAGAGAAAAAGAAGTAGCGATGATGGAGTGTAGAGAGCTGGAGTTTCTTATGCTCGGTCCTTCCTCGTTGCCGCCAGAAAAACGAGCCATCATTGAAAGGAAACAAACTGCAATTATGAGGAAATATCCAAACGCTGATGTTTAGTTTCGTGTTTTTATGTTTTTAGGTTTCGTATCGTTTAATTTCTTTATGTTTCGTATTTTTAATTTATGTTTTTTTATTATGTATTTTATTTTTAATTTTAATAAAATAAATTGTGTTTGTGTGAAAATTGAAAAATAAAATAAAATTGCGAGTGGTGGGGCCCAAATGAAGAGATAGGGTGTGTTATGAGTGAAGGAGTATTTTTGAGTGAGAGTAAGATGCTGGGGTTAATACATACGCAGGTTACTAAGGTTTCCACAAATGTTGTCCTAAGTAACCAGGGTTTCATTTTGTGTGTGTGGGTTAGTAACGTTTTCATGACCGGTTTATTAGGTTACTCGATGTTTATAAAAGTTATACTAATGTTATTTTGTTGAGGGGTTACCGGTTGTGTAACCGGTATTGTGTGCCACGTCACCCGACACCTATTCCTTTCATTTTTTATATATATTTACACTTTTTAGATCTAGGGTTTATAAACCCTTTCTTCCCCAACTCTCTAATCCACCATGAACAACAACATGAATATCCTTTGTGGCTGTGGTGATCTCGTAAGGTTACAAACTGCATGGACACAAAATAACCCCGCAAGGAGGTTTCTTGGTTGCCCCAATTTCATGGATCCTACAAGAAATTATAACTTTTTCAGGTGGATTGATCCTCAATTACCAAATCAATGGTATCAAGCAAGGATGTTTCAGCTGCATTTGACTGTGATGAATCATCAACAACAGCTTCTTGAACTTAATAATCGACACTCTCGATCAACCTTTTACAAAAGGATGTTGATTGTCTTGATTTTGACCATGATCCTTATTAGGTTTCTTTAAGATTTGGTATTTCTAGGTGTATGCTTCTTTTGGTTGTTAATGTGGTAATGGCAGGTTATGTTATGGTTGTTAATGTTGTAATGACAGTTTAGGTTTAGGTTGTTAATGTTGTAATGGCAGGTTAATGTGAAAGTCTTTTTTAAGAGTTAGATGTATGATAACTCTTGTTTGTTAATGGTGTAACTCTTTTATATAAGTAATGATATAAAAGAACATAAATTAAGCTAACATAAGATTATAATAGATGTAATTAGCATCATGTTCCAACATAGGAACACAAAAGATAGTGTTTAACAAGTATCAAGGATTCATACATCACATAAGTTTTACCACATAAGGTGAATTGGCACATGTACAAAATTGCCTAACAGTTGGCATGCCAATCTAAGTCACACATACCCATTACTCTATTGAAATTGCATCATCTGGATCCAATCCAGGTCCTGGTGTTGGTGGCTTGTTAAACAAGATTTGTGCAATCCTTTCTGATTTCCTTTGCACTGGTTGTTGCACTGGTCTCCTTTGCACTGGTTGTTCTTGCAATGGTTGTTCTTGTACTGGTTGTTCTTGCATTGGTGCTTCTTGTTCTTGGGATTCAACTGGTGGTGATTGGCACTTATTATCAAATTCTAGACATGTTAACAGCTTCATAATGTAATCTTGTGGTGTAATACCTTCAAGGCCCATGCAGGTCTTGGAATACCCATACTAGCCTGCATCTAAAATTCAATTAGATTTAATTTTTAGCTTAATACTTAAAGATAAACTTAGTTTATTGAATGACGTACTCCTAACATAGTCTGACCATCAATTGGATCCCAGGATACACCAAATCCTATTGGTCTAATACCATGAGGATACATCCTTGACTTGGATCCATCCCCTCTTCCTCTGCTACTAACTACCTTGCCATTGACTGTCCTTAGCCCATTCATGCTGCTACTCCCAGTATCTGCATAGCTTGATCCTACTTTCTTAGGTGATCTAATAAACACACCTGGCCTAAGCCTCTGCATAGCAACACCCCTTGAACTCACAACAATACTTGCACTATCTGGTGTAGATGGTGTTGCAGAAACTTTCCCACCCCTAGCACTCACTTTACCACCCCTAGCACTCACTTTCCCACCCCTAACACTTACTTTCCCACCCCTAATACTTGCATTTCCCCCTCTTGCAGACACAATCCCCCCACTTGCAGACACATTCCCCCCACTTGCAGTCACCTTACCTCCTCTAACAGTCACCTTACCTCCCCTAGCAGTTACACTACCACCCCTAGCAGTCACCTTACCTCCCCTAGCAGTTACACTACCACCCCTAGCAGTTACCATACCACCACTTGCACACACATTCCCAACACTTGCAGTTACATCTTCACCAGTTCCTGTCACTGCCTCAACACTTGTTGTCCCTTCAGTTTTAGTTGGGCAACTCCTTTGATTGTGTCCTGGTTTTTTACATAAAAAACAATGACCAATTTGTCCCTTTCTACTTATCCTTGTTCTATTCCCCCCATCATCTTCCATGGCATCTCTCTTTCTCTTATGTGGTGGTCTTCCAGGCATCCTTCTTTTAATAGGAGGCAATGGCTTTTGATAAGTAGTTGATGGCCATTGATCCATTCCATTCATAGGCTGTATGAAATGGTTATAAGCAGACACAAATACTTCCTTGTTATACCATTGAGACACATAATTTTCAGGGTCTTTGTGTAGGAAGTATATTGCTGCTATACCATGTACACATGGAATACCAGATAATTGCCAACCCCTACAAGTACAAGTCCTAGCTCTTTCATTAACCTTGAACCCTTCATAACCATTTCTTACTTCAAAGCTGGTCTGACCACTTGCAATGACTTTCCAAAATCTGCAAGTATTTCAAAAATAGTGTAAGTTTATGATTGCACTTCTCAAGCTTGAACCCTTCATAACCATAATGTTAATACAGACAGTAAAGATATTACCTGTGATCATCTTTGCACTTCTCAAGCTTCTTCTTTATGTTTGGACAGATACCATCATTCCACTTTTCATGCTTCTCTCTCATCCTCTGTGAATCTTCCATACACAATAGCCTGCTGTCTTAAGCATGTTTATGTTGGTTTTCCTTCTGATCATCTACTATTTAGGGCATTGAAAACATTCAGAAAATCCCATTTTCAATAGCATCACAAGGCTTTAAAAAATCAGTGGTGAAGTAGTAATGCTATACTCCATCTTTCAAGATGTATCCCATAAGGTGTTTGTATGCATCCTTGTTAATACATTGGATTTCTTTCATCACCTTCTCAAACATTGTAGGATAGGTTGCCTTTGCTGCTTGCCAGAACAGATTCCTATACAGCACCCCAGTGTATTTCTTCCTAAAGTTAGCATAATGTCGTCTTGCACTTTGTCATGCTCAGCCATAGGCATAACGCTGTTTTGCCGAGCTTCATTGTTACGCCTGCAAATAAACATAAAACAATTAGAAAACATAAACAAATAATTAAGAACATTGACAAAATTGTAATCTTATTTTACCTTTATGTTGATCAGAATGTTAGTGAGCCTTGACGCAGTGGTAAACACAATCACTAATCTAAAGTTCCATGAACCAAACCAGTTGGTCCGTATTCTCACACTAACTCAACAGCCCAAGCAATAGGATATATCTGATTATTCCCATCTCTACCTACTGCTGACAGAAGTTCTCCTTTACATATGGTTTTCAAAAAACAACCATCAATCCCTATGACCCTCCTACATCCTTGTAACCAACCATCCTTTAAAGCCTTAAAGCATACATAAAACCTACTAAAATAGTTCTTACCATCAGGCATTGAATCCACACTCATTTTACATGTTGAACCAGGATTGGAGTTAAGTATCTCAGCAGCATATGACCATAACTTTCCATAATGATCCTCTAGACAAGTCTCATACTGTTCTAAAGCTTTCATTTTTCCCCTTCTAGCTTGACTGATACCAACCTTGCATTTGTATTTCTTTAAGATAGCATCAGTTATTTCCTTGACTTTGATACAAGGATTCATCATTATCTTTTTGGGCAAAGTTTCTAGCAATCCAATTACTTGTGATTAAGGTACCATACTCATAAGTCCTAGAACAAGAATGCTCATCATTCAATTTCTTAATTTGAAAACTCCTTTCATTTTGCATCCAAGATGCCCACAACCTGAATGGACATTTCCTATCTTTGGCATCTCTACAACATTTAGCCAGAAGTCTCCTTGGGTTATTTACTTCATAGTATAACTTGTAACCATTAGCCAAAGCATAAAATGCCAATGCTCTTTTAAGTTGATCAGGAGACTCATACTTTTCACCTAAGACAGGTCTCATTAACTTCCATTTGACAGTAGGATCATGGATTGGGAACTTATCACCTATGTTGTCCTTATCAGTAACATCTTTATCAGCAGACACATCTTTTTCAACAAACTCATCCCTTGGTAATCCATTGTATATTTTACTCAGAAAGTTATCATCAAACATCTTTTTAGGTTTTGGGTCTGGTTGTCTAGTCCTAGTATCATAAATTTCCTCTTCCCCATCAGATAAATGATCCACAGATGCAGTGTCACTCTCTTCACTCTCACTGTCATACTCATATATATTATAATCATCATCATCTAAATCACTATCACTAGCATCATTTTGTTCAACATTGTCTACATGTTGTCGACTACTGGAAGTGGCATCACAAAAGTCAAACACAGAGTGAGACACATATATATCTACCACATTATCATTTTTAGCAGCTACTTCAACACATTGGGCCAAGTCGTTATCAGTTTTTAAGGTTCTCAAACCTAACTTTAACTCTAAACCAGGAACTTGATAAAAAATCTGTTTGATATCACTAGAACACTCACTAACTAAAAGCTTCACAAAACTAACAAAGTTCATTGCATCCATCTCAACATTCGGAATCTCAGATAACATTTCATAATCATATGAAAAAGGATCGCTTACAAATACACCTCCACGATGAAATCTTATCAGATAACTAGAAGATGATGACGAAGATGCCATCTGAAACAATATAATTAAAAAAGAGTTAATTTCAAGAAACCCTAATTTTTTAATAAAAAAGTTTAATTTTTTAACCTTATATAAAAAAGGAGTAGATCATACCTTCTTGGGAAGATGAGAACACTAATCTCAGAGTCAATTTTTTATTTTGTTCATGAAATGGGGATCTGTGTGTGTGTGTTTGATTAGGGTTTATAGAAATGGGGAAATGGCGAAAGGATAATGGGGATCTGGTAATGAGTTACTAAATCCACGTAGGATTGCAACCGGGTGTTGTAAGTGATAATATTGGGAGTAACCTAATAAACCGGTCATGAAAACGTTAGTAACCCACACAAACAAAATGAAACCCTGGTTACTTAGGACAACATTTGTGGAAACCTTAGTAACCTGCGTATGTATTAACCCTAAGACGCTGATGTGGCAGGCAGTGAGGCTTAAATGAAGAGATGTATTACTTCACCATACTCCTTACTCTAAGGTATACATTATTTACCCTAATTTATTTGTTTTAATTTTGAATTTAAATGATTGTTTTAGAATTTCTGTATTATGTTTTGGAAATTTTCCTGATTTTTTTGATGACGTCATATGGATGAATATGTTTGATCTAGGCCTTAAAAGTTACGGAGTAATGTGTATGATTGATTTACTCTTACAATCAAGAGGTGTTTGTGAGTAAAAGAGGATGTAGACCCGCGCTCTGCTGCGGGACGATTAACGGACGTCGTTTTGGGTTGGCAGAAGTGGATCCGGTGCGCTCTGCTGCGGGATTGTTATTGGGCGTTGTTTTCGGCTGGAAGTGCAAAGGGGTATATTTTTGTAAATTGAAAAAAAAAATTAACGGTCATTAAGTAACGACCGATCCGAAGCACTATTTTCGTACATTCTAAAAAAAATTAAACTAATGGTCATTACTTAACAGCCGTTACTGGGGGAGGGGGTATTTTATAATTTTTTTTTAAAATGAAGGTAGTTTTTGTAATTTAACACATAGTGCGAGGAGGTATTTCGTAAATACCGACGGGCTGCGGAAAAAAAAATTGAACCGGGTCGAGTATGCACCCAGATGAGACCTAGTCGGGTCGGACCGGTGCATTAAATGCAGCATTAAGTGCCGGTGCATTTAATGCGGCATTTAATGCAAACTAAGCCCAACAAATGTATATATGATATAATATAATGTTTAAGTATTTATGTCCCTATTTTTTTTTACTTTTCAAAGGTTTAAAATTTTTTATCCGATCCAAGTCACTTTACACGGGTAGTTCACGATTTGTTTGTGATGATCGTGCGCAACTAAATATGATATGATTTTAAGATCAAGAACCATGGGAGATTCTTGATACATGATACAAACTTTAAGCTCCACTTTTTCCGGGTCATTCTTTTTAACTAGATTGGTACAAACTAAGTGGTCATTATTTATATGTAAGCGATGGTGCACAACAAGTTTATCAGCCATTTTAATATTCTTTACAACAATCTCATTTGTTTTAATAGTTAGGATTGTATCCTCTCTCTAAATTAACATTTTTATACTATCGGTTTCTTTTACAGATTGATGTAATCGTTAGGTGAATCACGATGAAAAATGATGGCTTGACAATATCATAATGGTGCTTCATTTCATCTAAATACTTTGTTCTATTTGTCTTTATAATTTTAGATTTATTCTTTCTTTTGAATATGTTATCAAATTCATAAATATGTTTTAGTGAATAAAAGATGTCGATTCCTACAGTTGTCAAGGTATGATCATCTTTTCATTTAACGAGTCGCAAATTCAATACTATTTTTTTCTATCTAATTGTAGAAGTTGAACCACGGGTCTTTAGTTTTTCTTTCGCTATGTTCTACGAGATTTACCTTTTGGAGTTAAAAGGACACAAGATGTTAGTGTTTTAAATTTAATTGGTTGATATTTACATTTGATTCAGAGCATGATGTTTTATATAGATCATTGAATTAGTTATTGGTTAATACTATTTTTTTTATATGAAAGTATTTTATTTGTTAATGGGTTAACATTTACGTTTGATCAATTGGTAGGTGATGGCGTTTGACAATACTCTTTGCACATGAGTTCGAGTTGGTTCATCGACGCATACTTTTTGAACAATAACGTTTAGTTTTTTATGGTAGAAAATTAAAATGTAAAATGTTATATATATACTTTGGGTTTTTCTAATATGTGCCTCAGGGGCACATGATAAGAGGAGACAGAAGCTGATGTGTCAGCTCCTGATGGGTCAACAATTGATTGGTCAGCTCCTGAGGAGACAAGGATGTTACCTGCTGACCAATCACGAGCTGACACATCAGCTCCTGTCTCCCCTTATCATGTGCCCGTGGGGCACATATTAAAAAAACCCTTATAGTTTTCATGTTATAAAAGGAAAAAACATGGTTTGTTTGGTTGTGCATAAATTTGTATCACATGAGATTTTTATAAGTTGTTAGTTGTCTTTTTCTAATGATGTCTTCAAGGGAATCATCAAAAGAACAAAAATGAGACGCATGAGAACTTATTAAATACAAGAATCAATCGTAACATCTTATAAGTTATTACTAAATCAAAATAAAGGCGGTGTTTGTATTTATGATCACTCATGTAGATTTAGTTTTGTAAAGCACAAACTCATTATCTATAAGCGTAGATGATTAGATGATGCATTTTGTAAGTTGTCAACTTACTATAAATAAGAATATGGGATTATGATCAAAATTAAATCTATTTTAATGAAACTTTAATATATTTGGTCAGATTAAGTTGTACTCTTTGAATGCCTAAATGACATGATTTTAATTCAAATAAGTTAAAGTTTGATTTTTCTCAAAAAAACAAGTCCGATGCAACGCACGGGTATAAACGCCTCCTATAATATAAGATTGAGTTTGGAAGCTTTAATGAGGCAGTATTAATGACTCAACACAAAAGAGTGGAGGCTTTATGTTTTGTAACCCAAGCTTTAAAAAGTGTACAATTTATTTTATGTTTGGCCATCCACACCTTTAATTACATTAAGTGGAATCATCAAGATGAATATGAAGTGTCGTTGAGAATACAAACCATCATGGAGTTACAACAAAAAAGGATACAAACCATTTCGGAGTTACTAAGACCCAATAATCTGACAGCTATAAATTAGATTTTCAAATCACAAATATCACATCGCAAATAAGAACCAGTATCAAGAAAAGCTATTGGGAGAAAATAAAACCAACGAGTCATGATCATCTGTGTATATGGGCTGATTTTCAAATCTGTTTGAAAGACGAAGGGATATTGGCTCTCGGTGAGGATAAACGAGAGGCTATAAATCAACTGTGTATATGGGCTGATTATCAATAGTGATCGTCATGATCATCTTCAGGAGATACTATTGAAGAAAATTATTGGGAAAAGTTTATTATTTGAAAAATAATTATTGTTTCCGGTTAATGTTTATGTTTGTACTAGGCTTATAATCAACCAAAACAAATGAGGGTAGTAGTTTATTTAGAACAGCCTTATGCGTTTTGTATGTGTTAGGTTCAACAGTGAAGCCAAGAAATAACGAGTGCATGTGTTAGATCTATGTTGTTGTTGTGTAGTCATAAGCGAGTGGCGCAGGGTTGGAGTTGTTTTTGGTTAAGGTTAAGGTTGTATTATGGGCTTAATTTGGTAAAGAGATTAAGTGGATTGATTTAGGCTTAAAGTTTAGTGGATTGTATGTTATAATAATTTATAAGGTGGGTTTTACTTTTTTTTTACTCCACTATAGTGTAATTTGCACAAATCATTAATATGTATGTATATCTTACTCGATCTATTTACGAATCAGCCTAAAACCATTGATCCGCTTCTCAAAACTCTACTAAAATCATATATACCAATTGAGTCGAAAAGTTTAATCAGATTAGAATTAGTTTCGAGTTTGTGGAAAGTGTATCGTTTGTTTCATGTGTTGTAGGAGCTCATCTACTGGAACTATAAAAGTCACCAAACTACACAAGCTAAATTTACAACCCTTATGAGCTAAATCAGGAAGCATTGTTTAGTTTTGCAATTTATGCTAATAAGATTTATTGTTTCTATTTGGTACTTACATGCTCTTCGCCAATTGTGTATAATTTGAAGTAGAGTTAAGTACATTTTTGGTCCTTGTGGTTTGGTGCGTTTTTCACTTTTGGTCCAAAATTCAAAAAAACGTTCCACTTTTAGTCCAAAAATTTTAGTCCAAATTTACGGAATTGGACTAAAACTGGAACGAAACTATGTTTTTAGACCAAAACCAAACCTTTTTTAAATTTTGAACCAAAAGTGAAAACGCACCAAACCACAAGGACCAAAAATGTACTTAACTCTTTGAAGTATTATATTATGACTTTTAGTGATTTTTCACATATTTAGGGGTGTTTTTAGACCATGTATTCAGACTCAGCATAATAGATCGTTATTTTGTGCTAATGGAGCAAGAGTGGTTGTTGTCAAGGAGGTCCAAAATCGAATGCATGATGTCATTGTACGATGCTTCACATAAGCAAAAATCCGATTTTTCCCACAAAACAAGTCCGGTGCAACGCACGGGTGTAACCAAGCCTCGTTCCACAATATAAAAGTATTTTATTGACATTTACAATTAATAGAGATGTGCTAACGAATCACCTATGAAGATGTAAATAGATAAAAAGATTGAGTGTATTAGAACTAACAAAAATTATAAAAGGAAAAATGATTTGTATACCTAAAATCTACCGTTAAAATTACATTTAAAATGTGATTGATTAATTTGAATAATTGATTGGTGGGAAATGATGAAAAAAAATATATGTATTATACTTGTCAAGAAGTGAATGATGTAGGCTTATTATTAGGTCTCATTCTTAGGCATATATATCATACTCCGTAACTTTATTAACTTTTACACATCAAAAGATTCATGTTCATGGTAACCATCCATTAGCAGATACTAGTAAAAATAATGGTGACGTATGAGCGTCACTATATCGGAATGCAAATGAGCTAGATTGTCGTCTTTTTTTTGAACACAATGAACTAGATTGTTGGTAAACTACTTGGAATTGGTTTGGTAAATGCTTGAAATGAACGGTGAAAAACGAACGCGAGCTCGAGCCATTCTTAAGTTTCATTTAATAAAAGAGTTTGAGCCCGAGCTTAATATCCGAAGCTTGCTTATGCTTAACCTAAACGAGTCTTACAAATGTATTGATCACATTTGTCGGTTGTGTTTATCAACAAGCGTTTAGGAGCAACAAACGTCATGCGGTAAACATTTTAGATGAAAAACTTGTTTGACAACACCTCAATAAGCATTTAAATGTTGTTTAACCGCTCCAATCTCATATACTTCTTGAAGAAGCATTTCAGAATTGCTCATAGCAGTTTGTTATAAAATTTTATTTATACTTTCAAATATAAAATTTACAATTACTTTAATTGGGTTATATACACTTTTTTGTAAGTTTACACTTTCTAATTACAACTTACAACTATGGTACCAAACATCTTTTTTAAACAATTCTTGCTTACTGCTCATACTACTGCTGCTACTGCTATGTGTCGCCAAGTATACTCACGACGGCGAATCACCATCATGGATATGTGAAATGAGAGATTCAAAAAGATACTATTCTTAGGATTTTTTTTGCCCGCAATATCAAATCTTCGAATTGGTTTATACTCAATAAATTTCGGCATTGTATTATGGGAAGATTATGTCATATATTATGGTCTAAATCAATGTTTTAAAAACCGTTTTTTGAATCGACCCGGTCGAACCACCGGGTCACGGTTCAACCGGGTTTTTGGGTCAAAACCGGCATCCGGTCACCCTATCGAGTCACGGGTCAACCGGTTCAACCGGCCGGGTCAACCCGGGTTTTAAAACACTGGTCTAAATAACTATAGGGTTTTGCTAACCATTGCCCACTGGGCAAAGGTTAGTGTGTAATTAATATACACAAAGTTTCCTAATTAACATACAATACATTAAATGCGGGTAAATTTAAGTCAAAATTGTATTTAAATATAGCAATTTATAGGTTCATTTAATGTGTATTTAATACATTTTTGTGTTAATTAAGAAAGTTTGTGTATATTAATTACACACTAACTTTTGCCCGTGGACAATGGTTAGCAAAACCCATAACTATAAGCAAATGGTATGCTTTAATGGGAACGTAGTGCTAATAGTATCTTCAAATACGTACAAAATCAAGCCAGGTATGATTAAATATATAGAAACTCTGATAGTTAAAGATAATGTCCATTAAAATCAAATCTTAATTAATCTTAATCAACCATCATACAACTCTGTAGGATCCCGTTAACACTTCACTTCATACAA